>SDVV010011928.1:0-15660 GCA_016164225.1 Gammarus roeselii
GAAGAATTATTTCCAAATCAATAGATGACATGATATATCGTGCTGCTCGTTTGCATATCAAGAAGTGTCCAATTCCGGATTTCAACAAATTGTCTTTTAGAATTAAACTGTTCCGGAGTTGACGACTTGTGTCGGTGGAGCAATGTATTTAGTAACAATGACGGTGCACAAGTGATGCGTACCAAGTACGTCTTCGTCAGCGGGAGCTGTTATAAAAATTATATTTGCTACTTAAAAATTCGTTACATTTGCCTATAGATATGAAGTAAAAAACACATAAATTGATTAAATATGAAGAGAGAATGAACCAAGAAACCAATCACTAGTTTGTGCACGAGCTATTCAAATGGAATATTGTCATGCAGTTTGTCATGAATGCACTACGAAGGCGGGTGCATTCATGGTAAACAAATAAAGCTCATACCATCAAACAAAAAGTTTCATGTGAGTTTAGCTTCCCATGACGAGGAGTAGGCTGCAAAAGCTGTACCGAAAGTTGAGGAGTAATTCTTTTTATATGCGAGCGGTATCATCCAAACTTTAAAATCGCTTCGTTTATTCCAAACTTTTATTATTTTTCCCTTTCGAAGATGCAGACT
This sequence comes from Gammarus roeselii, assembly GCA_016164225.1. NCBI lineage: Eukaryota > Metazoa > Arthropoda > Malacostraca > Amphipoda > Gammaridae > Gammarus > Gammarus roeselii. Next base: position 600 of record SDVV010011928.1, read on the forward strand.
GAATAAATTTTTCCCTTTAGTATCAAACTGGCTTTGCAATGTCAGGCATGGAGGCGACTTGGCCAAAATATGTCCGTGGAAACGAGCTTTATATTTCCAGTTGCCGAAGTCCAAGAAGCTGCCCAACTCCATGAATGCCTCCACGTAAATTTATTTCTAACACGCTTTCAACCAGGAGAAAAATGGAAGAAGTGCAAGATCTCGAGTGTATCTTCTACAGTGTTCGCTGGAAGACGTTTCATAAACAGGGAGGGGAAATATCGATATTGAATAAATATTTGTGCGGGGAAATATTTCGTTTGACTAAAATACTATGCAACGTGTTTAATCCAAAATAGAAACAGGCACACTTTTATGCCCAAGTCATCAGGGTTTGACAGCTTACCAAAGCATGTAGACTAAGTTATAGGAAGTAGATAAAAGTTTTTATTTGTTAGTGCTTGTAACAATGTTTCACATTCAAATATTATATAAAACCTTTAAATTTCGTAACAGGTCGTTTCGACAATTTGCAATTTCATTCTTCTCCCTTTATTTGCGTCCATAATGTGATATAATGCAATCGTCCAAGAACACGCTTCTGAAAACATGATATTACATGATAAGATGCTTTCACTTGACTGCAAGGGAATATTTGAAAATGTTATCATAAATTGCTGCTACATCGCACCCGTGTACATATTTTAAAATTGTAACCTAACGACAACTCATTTAACTGCGAACAAAAATCAAATCTGATTTTGATTAATTTAGCCAGTATTACTGATAATCAAATGTTACTTGAACAGCATGGCAGTTTCTCTATCCCATTTGCATTTCGTCACGCTGCACTCTTCTCTTAGCTTATGCATAATCAAAGAACAGAGACAGTGTTCTTAGTAACAAAGTATGAACGTCCAGCAGTCATCCTTTTAACAATGGATGCTCATTGCGATGTCACATGCTGTGGTTTATAAATAGATCTGAATTATCTAAAAAAAAAATTACAGTCCAGGACACTGTTATGAACAACCAATGTTATTTAACAACCATTTTGAGTTGTCGAAGAAATAATTACAGCTTGTATAATTGAAAATACGGTCTTGACTGTCGAATCGTCTGCTACTTTTTAGCGCTTCAATGGTTACAGCACGATCAACACCAATATTGATGTGCGGACTTTGAATTTATTATTGAATTGTAGTGAATTACTCCTGCTTAGTTAAGATCAATCGCATCTATTTAATGCCGAGTGCATGGCTCTTTTAATACATGGAACCGCGAGCCAGCGTCACGGCCCCTCACAACTGCATGTATCTTATTCTCATCCCTTATATTACCAAGTTCTTTGTTATTGGTACCACCCCGACCATTCCATTACAACACCATTCAAAGGCACGCGTCAATTTTATTTTTCATGATGTGTTGTTCCGACGTATGTGCGTCGAGCCCTAAACCTGTTGTTGACAGGGTGAGTTGGTCACAGAGAAGGAGGGACCCAGTTAGCGGTCACAGAAAGGGGAGGAGGGGTTCAGATTGGTGGTCAAAGAGCAGGGGCTCAGTTAGACGGTCGCCGAGAGAGGGGTAGGGGTCCAGTAATGCGGTCACATAAGCTGGTAGGAAAGCCCAATAAGGCTGTCACAGAGAAGAGGCCCAGATAGGCGGCCACTGAGAGGAGGGAGGGGCCCAGTTGGGCGGTCACAGAGGAGGAAGGACCCCAGTTAGGCGGTCACTGAGAGGAGGGAGGGGCCCAGTTGGGCGGTCACAGAGGAGGAAGGACCCCAGTTAGGCGGTCACTGAGAGGGGATTAGTGGCTCAGTTAAGGGGTCACAAAAGGGGAGGAGGGGCACAGTTAGGCGGTCACAGGAAGATGAGGAGGTAAACGGTCACAGACAGTGGAGGAGAGACACAGTTCAGCGGCTGTGAGGCTACGGTGCGCTTTTAATCCAGGCTTGCACTCAAAACCTACAGTAACAAGTCCACGCTGTGCGCTCAAGTCCACACTCCACTCTACCAATTTATAGTGCAAGGTCTCGAAGCCTTTCTGTGTTGAAAGACAACGCTTTGAATACTCTTGGTCGCTGAAATGGAAGAGCCTTTAAGTAGAAGTGACATATGCCAGTTCATGAGTTGGTGCTTCAGGTTGTGAGTTCAAACCTTGGTAAACGCACCGTGGCTTTGTGGCCCTTATGCGGCACATAGGACAGCTACCTTAAATTGACCTAATATTATAATGAGTGTATTATTAACCTATCACGATGGCGATATAAATAATTGGGCCAATGTACCAGAGACCTTTAATATCCTAACATTAGTAATGTATGTGTTAATGACCCGTAATGAGGATGACACAAAGAACCCTCCCTTTGGCACGTGTCCTTATTTCCTATCCTACCTGGTTCAGGGCTTTATTATTGAGCTGCAATTTTATGTTTGGAATTGTTATGTACGAATATGTCGCGTAAATTAAAAATTCTTGCTCTATAATACGAACCTCTTTCCATTTTTTTTTAAGTTAATCGATATTTATAGTTCCAAACAATATTCAAAAAGTGCCTCACTTTCTCAATATTTTATTGTCGCCCGCTAACAGAACATGGAAATTTCCACTGTATAAACATTGAAAGATATATCATCATCCAGGCCAAGCAGAATAGAGGCAAGATGCTCGTCCCCTCTCCAAATGTTTTTGTCTGCGACACTGTTTCAGCTGGGTCGGCCTGTCTCGGTGGTCGGGAAAGAAAGTGTCGAAAACGGAACGTCGGAGGCTTCAAAAAATGTCCTAATTGGAGGAGGGAACTAAGAATTGCTTCCGTTAACTCAACGTTGCACCACAATCTTTGAGTGAACCAGTGGAAATAAAAGGTAGAATACATATATCAAAGAAAACACATTACAATTATAAACAGGAATTAAGCCGTAATGGTCATGGAAAGGGTTAGCCCAGTGAGATATTATTCGCATACGAATATATGGAATGTCGTACAACATTGAACCCGGGCCAAGACATCACAACATATCAAACTGCAGCATGCATTATTTACTAAATAAATGATGCACAAACGTTGATAAGTACGTTATCAATTGATCTTTAATTGAAATACAATTAACTAAATACATTTTATTTACTTGGAAATCAAATTACAAGTTTAATTCAGTTATTTATTTAGGTGCTGTTACTTGTTTGCTTATTCGTTAGTGTAAGCTGTTTCGAAGACAGCATAAATCTAATCCCGTCTAATTATACCGAGGATACTGTAATATCCTCCTTTGTAAATTACTGAGATTGCTGGTAGTCATTATCGATGCTTCCAAAGGTCAAGTTGTGAAAAAATGACATTCGTGAAATCAGCAGCACCCGAACACTCCGAAAACCGAAGTACTCCGACATGAAATCAGTAGCTATCGTAACTACTTCAGTTGAGGTGGGAAAGCAAAAAGTCGTGAGCGAAGGTGATCGTGAGCCACAAAGGCGAGACATCAACTGAAGAAGTCAGGACGGTATAGTGCCCTGGCTGTTCGAGTACTTCGGGTGTCCAGGTACTGTGGACTAACCGTAGACTTTTATGTACCCTGACAACTCATAAGAAAAGAATTTTAACTACTAAACACGTCGATCCAGAGTTCAACGACTCACGCAATGTTGTGCGTATCAGACACATTTTGTGAACAGATGAGTCGACAGGAAATGTTGTGTAACAAAGAATAGTTACGAGTAGTTATGACCAACAGCGTCTGCCAGGTGAAGAACTTCAAGAAGTTCAAGAACTTCTCTATGCTTAGGAATTTATTAATAAATAACGTATAAATGTGTTATTGCCGGGAAGGTCGAAAATAACATTTGAATCAGACATTAATTGTTAAATGTAATGTATATTAGATACCAACTGCGAGAATGTCTAGCGGAGTGACTGAGTTACAGTTTTCGAAAGTTTTTAGCAAGTGTTCAGTCACAGTTCAACATTTATTTATGCATGCATCGGCTTACTGTTCAAAACAAGTCGAATTTCGGTTGAAGAAATATAAGGCTTCTTTCAAATTTTAAAATTAGAAGAAGAGGTAAGAGTTTAACTGAAATCCCCAGCGAACAGATGGCTGTATTCCTGTATTGAGCGTCGCGGCACCTACATGACGCTCAACCCTAGTGTGTTTACCATGCGAACAGATAAAATGGGTAGCCCCACCTAGCAAACAAAGTATGTAACCAGACTAAGTACACATGACTGACATACATTCATTTGTACAGACTTCACGTTTGTTGACGTTTAATTTGTTCCATTTAAGGAGAAAGGGGGGTTATTCATGTCCACCAGTACTAACTTTGTATTTATCCAAAGATAGGGATCGTATTGGAAGAGTAAGATAAATTGATAATGCTCAATGACGGTATCTATGTTGTCATTTCAAAGGAACATCGTATATTATTGTATGAAGTTTTACATGCAAGGAAGAAAACAATTTCTTCTTGGAAGTACATTGAGCCAAGCAAAAAGTTAATCACCATTTTGCAATAAATTTCTGAGCAAAGCCTCTTTTCATGCAAATGACGCCGATATAAAAATGGGAAAAAACTATCATGCCTGGTATCGAGGGACTTGGGAGCAGTTAATATAGCGCCTATTTGCAAATCAGCCCCCAATTTTTTCCAAACAGGACTCCTATTTGCAAATCGGCCCCTACTTTCAGAAAAGTTAACGGGTATTTTTTTGCACGCCTGATTTCACGATCGCCCTGGCGTCTACGCTCATCGAAACAGCCCTGGAGATTGTTGGTTATTGTTTATGATTATTAATGGTTTGTAAATAAATATTGTAAAAGGTAGGTATTATTGCATGATTTAATGTTAAACTTTAATTAATTACCATATCCGCTAGAAATGTTAGCCTGGTACATAGCCGGTTGACTGTATGTGTAGGATTTAATTCTTTTTTAATAGTATCTTTAACACTTTTATTTCAATGGGTATTTATTGCTTGAACATTAACTTGTTTAGGTTTTTATTTAATAATGTAGATAGCGTTGTGATTGGATTTCAACTTGCTTTCATTGCTCGATCATTAACATTGTAAGATATGTTGACCGAATACGTATTGTGAAATGTGGTAACATGTAGGTTCTTTGTTTGTATAGAGCTTAAGCTATAGTATTGGATTAATTTCAGCCGCTTTTGCCATTGCATGTATACACATCGTTATTTATGATACAAATAGAAGGCGCTGCTATTTTACGTTCACGTATTTGCAATCCGTATGACTGTGGACAATGAAACATTTATGTTCAAGTTCATATTCATTAATCTATTACGTAGTTACATAGTAGCATGGTTACATAGTTACATAGTCGCTACCACTGCCTCGCAAGCGTAGCGGTAGACCTCTATCCATCACTGTCAGACTCAGACGCTATCTCGAGACCCACTCCACTCGTGACCCCGCCTAATAGCGAGATTTAATCTCTACACGAAATTTTTTGAATCATTCATTGCTTGCCGTGTATATTCCGTTCGAGATTTAGTCCGCTTTCTGTTTGGAGCTGATGAGATATATATGTTTATATCTACGATACGTTAGATACCCGAGTGTAATTTCAATTGCATGATATTTATCGCATTTTTATTGCATGGCAGTAGTGTTGTATTGCAATTCAACTGCAATTTCATTGCTAGACATTGGAGTTAAATTTATGATATTGCTAACCAAACATTTATATGATATATTTTATTATTAATAGATTTTATAACACATTTTTTTATTGGGGAATTACCTAAGCATACCATTTATACGAGAACATATCTATAAATCCAACGGTGGACGCCGGTAACCATACGAGACGTAAGTAAAGTCTACGGGTGTCCCTCTGGTCCTATGTTGATCGGAGGCGTCAGAGGCACGTTGCGGTCTCAGTTTATCGATGATACGCGCTATTTCTTGGTTGGAGGTGACACCTTGTCAAGCAACGATAGATCGTTCTTTCTTTTTTTCAAGGAATGTTTATTTGTATATATGGGTCAAATAACTTTAAAGTTTACAAAAAGAAGTCGGTTCCTCGTAAAAATAGTACGCAGCTGTCACTCGCAATCTCGTAATAAAATTTTCATGTATATTTAGTAATATATACGTTTAAATTATTATCGACAATTGACAAATAAACAATCCTAAGTTAGAGGAAATTCCATACGGAACTAAGTGAAAAGTCATAACTGAGTGGGTTTGGAACGACATTCCGACCCTCTAAAGCCTCTCCTCTTGCCTTAGGTCAGTAGAGGACAATATGTTCGTGGTATTCCTCTGCTGCACCGTCAAGCTCAGACGTTGCCAGAACCACAAATGTTCTCTCGGTCCTCCCGTTGCCTCAACCAGACGATGGCCGAGCTCTTGTATAATCTTGGATGTAGCCATTGTATACGGTCATTTGAGTCGTGTTTTTGCTGTATTTTGAATATTCTTTATTGTTTATAGTATTTATATACATTTATTTCCTAAGGGTTGCTGTGTTAGGTATACGTGGCCACTTTCTTTTTATTAATTATGGTAACTTTGAGCAGTATGTTCCCGATTAGGTATCAGTACATAGCCCAAATTGGACAAATTAACGATTAACAGGGATCTGGGTCAGGTTAATTAGTACGCTTTCTCGAGGGATATTGGGGTCTACATAGCGCAATTAAGTGCTGATATATAGAAAGGATAAATAGAGTCGGGTGGTTTGATATGTATAGCGTATAGTAGTGTTTAGTTGTTACATTGTGAATTAGATTTTTGGGTCTTGATTATTTACAGAATGCAAGGTAAATTGTAATAAGAATTACACCTCGCTCGGTTGTTAGGTAACGATTCAGATTGTTTGAATTGATATTATAGGCGGTTGTCTTATTATGGGGTATAAAATATACATTTAGTTATTTGGTTACTGGTAAATCGGATTAAAACTACCCAGTGTGGCAGGTATCTGTTCATATCTTTCAATTATGATTGTAGTATTGTGATTTTTTTGAAATTTATGATTTATCAACCAAATTCTACCAATTTTTATATTCTATATCGTTATAATGAAAAAGTACTCCTCTATTTTTTTTTGTAAATTACTTTTATATATCACTCGCACATACTACTGGCTTTCACACCTTATTTTTTAATTGGGATCTGTATGTATAAGCTCTAGGTTAGCTTACGATTTTATCATAGAGTTGATGTATTGACTCTTTCGTTAGTAGCTCCTGTTTCTTGTTGGCAGGCCCGTTAACTAGCCGTTTATTGTAGTTATGACTGTTAGCTGTACCTGTTAGCTGGCTGTTTATAGTTGGTGAGTCTTGTTAGTATGTTCGTCTATATGTTCCACGTCATCATTTTTCCCGGGTATATTCCATTTTCTGCAAAACAATACATGTTTTTTAGTCTTGTATTACAAGGATTTTGTAATGTATTTAGGGTTTCATCGGAATTAGATATGGTTACCCGTATTAGAGTTATTACTTTAATATGCATCAAATCAGTGTTTGTTTTAAATGTCAGATATTTTTCGGTATGACTGTTATGCTGTTATGATAGTAAACGATCATAGTCATGAACCAGATCACGTGGGACATTGGAGTAGGGTTTATTATCTGGGTGTGGTAGGATTCACCGTATATCCTAGTTAACCATTGTCGGTTAGTGTAGAGTATAGAATCTTATTTAGCTATTTTATAGTTGTTAGTATGTTTTTTATTATTTTTAATTTATCATAGGTATGAATTCGTCTAATTTCATGGATTGTTTGGTATAAAATGCGCTTAATTGGATGTAATGGTCCATAACATTGTTATGTTATACTTCTCGACATTGGATTTGGGTCCGGTTCCAAGTCGTCTCTGAGAAATAGTCTACCGGATTTGTGTAGAGTGTTAGGGTTCAAATTCTCCATTACTTTAATGTACATCTCAATTATGTTATCCACTCGTATGTCTTTACTGGATGCTTATTCCCACATGTCCTACTTTTATAAATGTTTATGAACCTTTTGCAGTTTATACACTTAGCAATTATTGATTAATTCAGGCTTTGTTATGAAATTGCCAAACACAGTTGATGACCTAGGTGAGCAACGTTAGGCCCAATGTTATGAAAAAAAAAGCACGTAATCGCATTGTAATAGCTAGCTGTTTACCGTGATTCGAGTCAGTGTTACGTTGAGACCAAGTGGAGACGTACGAGTCGTCTAAGAATGAAAGAAAATGAATGTTCACGTCTCAAAAATTTGTTTACGTGTGTTGGATGAAAAAATCTCCGAAGATGATATGGCGTGGTTCAAACAAATATTTAGTGCTGTTGAAAATAGTACTTCTCTACGAACGCGTAGAACAAGAATCTTTAGAGTAGGGCATATTATTCATACATGGATGAGGAATAAATTAGGCAGGATTTGGGTAACTGATGTCGGTATATTTCAGTCGTATGTAACAGAGTTCAAAGAAAATAATGAGGTAAATTTCGAAATTGATGTGATCCAAGCAGAAACCTTCACAAGTGTAATAAAGCTTAGGTAGTGGGAAATAAATTTCGCCCAAGAAGGAAAAAAATCTGGATCGTACACAACAATTTCTTTCGGATGAAGATCGGCATTACCTTGAATTGGAGAAGATTCGAATAATTAAAAATCACAAAGAAGAAGCAATACATACATGGACACACGGGAATGGAACAGCCTTCGGTATTCGTATCAAAGATATGATAGAGTATATGGAGGATTTTGAGAGGAAACTGAAACATAGTGCTGATGGGTATGGTTGGATGTACGAATCATGCTACTTCCAAAAAAATATATATACGAGGTAAAAAAGCTTTGACGCATCCAGCAAGATCTGTAATTAATACAAATAAACTCTAATCAACTATGTAAATACTCTACAAAATGTTTCGATTATCCTAAAACTCAAAGGTTAAGCAATGAATTGCAAACATCGTGTCAGTCGGAGATATCAAAGGGATGCAAAAATCGATGCCATAAGCCCATCTCGGGGTAAATGATCTAGATGTTCTACAGATTGGTAGGATATAAATCAGTGTCCGATCAGATCTCGCTCAGTAAAGTTTGTGATTCTGTTGTGGAAGGATGGGGTATAGCTTGAGCCGCCGTTTGTTCAAAAGTGATGGGGTAACGGGAGTCTGTAATCTGCGCAGAAAATAAATAAAACTGAATAAACATAAATTCACAAGTAATGTGTGGCGACATCTGAAAAGAAGTCATCGTCAATAATGTGAAAATATAAGAAAATATAAGGCAAATCAGAGGTGCAAGTCGTCAAAGGATGTAGTGCCAGGAGATATTGATGTTAAATAAGAAAAAAATGTGTGAGACCATGTGTTCGTTTGTATGAAACTGGATACAATATGAATTACTTGTAACATTCAATCCATTTAAGTTTGAAAATGGGGCCTTTCTGCTAACTAATATGGGTCGTAAGTGACAACGAAATAAATAACATATATGTTAAAGCGATATTTAGAGTCGTATGGAGGGCTTCATATGTATATATCAATGACTGAATACCATACATATAGTTAGGTTAGGTTAGGTTTTGATGCGTGTGAATAACATGTAAAAATGATGTAGAATTGTGTAAAAAAATGTAAGAATCATATGCAAATAGCATTAACAATCAAACAAACGCTGTAATTTAGCTTCATATGGAAATGGATGAAATTTGCATGATCAAAATTGGATGTGTGTATCAAACTGCAAAGGATTGATCAAAATGTAGAGCCAAGTGGAGAGGATGGATATGAATATATCATAAATCGATGAATAAATATCATACGTAAACAGAAAATCTTGAATGATCACACATAACTCTTGGTTAAAACTGATTAGGTTAGGTTAGGATGAGTAAAAATATTTTAACCTTACATGCAGTAAAGCCGATCCACATTAAATATCTTGTAACATAAGCAAGGGACTTAGTTCTAATGGAAAATAACAAATCAAAGGTAAAATGCAACAGATGTTAACCGAGCTTGTATACGCCTTTATTGTGCCGAAATATGCGCCAGCATCAACCCTGTATACGCCTACATTGTGTCGGCAAATGTGCCGTAGTCAACCCTGTATATGCCTACATTGAGCCAGCTCATGTGCCGACATTAACCCTGTATTCACCTACATTGTGCCGGCATCGAACCCTGTATACGCCTACATTGTGCCGGCACATGTGCCGGCATCAACCCTGTATACGCTTACATTGTGCCGGCATCAACCCTGTATACGCCTACATAGTGCCGACGCAGGTGCCAAATTCAAGACAGTATATTCCTACATAGTGCCGTGACCGATCCTGAATATGCATACAAAAGCGTGTATGTGTGTACATTGTGTGTGATATAAAAAAAGCTACGGTAAATATAACCGTGTGGGGGGATTTGATATGTACAACGCACGAAATATTGACTAAATATTATGAATAAATATCAAACTAGAATGAAAATATATAATTATTGGTTAAGTAGGTTAGGATGACTAGATCTTTGAACCTAACATTGCATGAAACTGTTCCATAGTAAGAAGTGCAACAAATTGATGTTCGTTAGTTCTATTGGATCCTACCTACTGAGTCTCATCCAAACATGTAATAGAGATATCGATAAAAATTCTGGAATCTAAACATCGGCAAAAAGATATTTATTGGATCAAATTGGAGATGTGTATTCAAACTGCTTATGATATGATAAATATACAGCCCAAGTAGAGAGTTTCATGCATATCAATATAATACAGAGGCATCAAACTTGAATAAAAATACATAACTATTGGTTAGGATGACTGTTGAGTTCGGTTGCCTAGGAATTAATGTATATGACAGTGTATGGCAACCTTTTTGCATTCATTGATATTTGATCTATGTTCTCGTACATTGATATATGATCTATGATGTCGTACATTGATATATAGTTTGGTGATTATGTACCTTAGGCATGATTAATATTCTAGATTTCGTTCACTGCGAACCTTACTTAACAGATCTGTAGTAAAATGTTAGAGTGGAAAAATCTTATTCCAACAGTAAAACCATACATAAAACTTGCTAGCCAAATAAATTAGGGTTAACATAGTAAAAAATACACGTAAATTCACTGCCAACGCTTTAACAAACATAACCAACACAGATATATACGAGCAACATATATAACCGTTTTTAACTCTGCAGTCTACTAAAGAGCGATTACCTAAAATTACTTGAAACTATAAATATGTAGGTACACCATCTGTTGGTAAAACTATTGAACTAAGTGGATAGATTTGATGTGAATAAAGTTCAAATCACTGAAGCAAAACCTAATATAAGTATGGACACGTAAAAATATTTTATCCATGGTTAGAATAGTTTAAGTTAGGGTGGGTTAAGTTTATTGCCATCATCACAACCCTTAAGTGAAAAATGCTACAGTAGATATATTGAATGCCCGAATAAGTCAGATATTCTGAATTGAAACGCAATCTCATAACAAAGCCTGAACTAATGAATAATTTTTAAGTGTATAAACTGCAAGCGGTTCACAAACATTTGTATAAGTAGGACATGCGGGAACAAGCATCTACTAAAGACTTGCGAACAGATAACATAATTGAGATGTTACACTAATACTCTACACAAATCTGGTAGACTAGTTCTCCAATACGACTTGGAACCGGACCCAAATCCAATATCGAGAGGTGAAACATACCAATATTTTCAGCCATTACATCCAATTAAGCGTTTTTTATACCCAACATTCCATGAAATTAGGTGACTTTATACCTAAAACAGATTCATTCCTATGATAAGCAATCAAAAACATGCAACAGCTACTATAAAATAGCTAAATGAGATTCTCTACTCTACCCTAACCGACAATGGTTAACTATGATATACGATGAATCCTACCACACCCAGATGATAAATCCTACTCCAATATCCCACGTGATCTGGTTCATGACTAAGATTGTATGCTATCATAACAGCATAACAGTCATACCGAAAAATATCTGACATTTATAACAAACACTGATTTGAGGCATAGTAAAGTGATAACTCTAATATGAGTAACCAGATCTAATTCCTATACAACCCTAAATACATTGCAAAATCCTTATATTACAAGACTAAAATACATGTATTGTCTTGCAGAAATGGAATCTACAAGGGAAAAATGATGGCGTGGAACATATTGACAGACATACTAATAAGGCTCGCCAACTATAAACAGCCAGCTAACAGGTACAGCTAACAGTCATAACGACAATAAACGGCTAGTAATCGGGCATACCGACATGAAACAGGAGCAGTTAACGAAAGAGTCAATACATCAACACTATAATCAAAATCGTAAGCTAACCTACAACGTATACATGCATATTCCAATTAAAAAATAAGGTGGAAGAGCCAGCAGTATGTGCGAGTGATGTATAACAGTGACCTACAATAAATTAAAAGGAGTACTAACAATATAGAATGTAAAAATTTGTAGAATTCTGTTGATAAATCTTACGTCTCTAAAAAATTCCAATACTACAGCCGCCCATAATATCAATTAAAACAAGCTAAATCGTTACATAACTACCGAGCGAGGTGTAATTCCTTAATACAATTTAACTTGCATTCTGTAAATAATCAAGACCCAAAAACAAATTCACAATAAACAATTAAACACTACTATACGCAATACATTCGAAGCCACCCATCTCTATTTATCCTATCTATATATCAGCACTTAATTGCGCTATGTAGACCCCGATATCCCTAGAGAAAGCGTACTAATTAACCTGATCCAGATACATTTTAACCGTTAATTTGTCCAATTTGGGCTATGTACTGATACCGAATCGGGAACATACTGCTCAAAGTTACCATAATGAATAAAAAGCATGTCGTCACGCATATCGAAAACAGCGACCAGAAGGAAAGAAATATATATAAATACAATAAAGAATATTCAAAATAAAAATGATCAAGATACAGCAAAAAAACACGACTGAAATGACCGTGTACAATAGGCGATCCATTGGCAAGTTGTCACCTCCAACCGAGAAATAGCGCGTATCATAGATAGGATCAAGATAGGCCCAGAGGGACTCCCGGAGACTTTACTTACTTCTCGCACAGTTACCAGCGTCCGCCATTGGATTCATCGATATGTTCTCGTGTAAATGGTAAACCCAGGTAATTCCCAAATAAAAAATGGGTTATAAAATTTATTATCAATAAAATATGTCATATAAATGTTTTGTTTGCAATAACCTAAATTTAACTCGAATGCCTAGCAATGAAATTGCAGTTATGCTACATGGCTTGCATTGAATTCCAATACAACGCCTACTGCCTTGCATTAAAAATGCGATAGATATCATGCAATTGAAATTACACTCGGTTACCTGAGGTATCGTAGATGTAGACATATATTAATGTTTCTAAAATTGACGTGTAGAGTTGAAATTTCGTTATTAGGCGGGGGGAATCATGAGTGGATTGGGTCTCGAGTCTGAGGCAATGCGACTCTGAGCTAACGAGGCAGTGGTTTGCGACTAGGTAACTATGTAAACGTGCTACTATGTAATTTAGCTATAAAAATATAAATATAAAGCTGAACGTATATATTTCATTGCTCACACTTACACAGATTGAAAATACGTGAACGTATAATAACAGCGCCTTCTATTTGTATCATAAATAACGATGTGTATACATACAATGGCAAAAGCGACTGGAATTAATCAAATACTATAGCCTAAGTTCTATATTAACAAAGGACCTACATATTACTACATTTCACTAATATGTATTTGGTCAACACACCTAACAATGGTGATGATCGAGCAATGAAAGCAAGTTAAAATCCCATCAAAACGGGATCTCCATTATCAAATAAAACCATAAATAAGTTATTGTTCGATGAAAAAATACCCATTGAAATAACAGCGCTGCCTGCAACACTAAATACTAATAAATATAAATAATTATATAAGAATACTAGTAGAAAAGAATTAAATCCTACACATACAGTCAACCTGCTATGTACCAGGCTACTATTTCTTGCGGATATGCCAATTAAATGAACTATAACAATAAATCATACAATAATACTTACACTCTACAATACCAATTTACAAACGATTAGTAATCACAAACGATAGTGAGCCATACCATTCTTTTTAGCAAGCTCCGCAACATTGGAATCAACCCTACTTGGTTCAAAAGTTATCTGACAAATCGACAACAATCAGTTAAACTCGATAACGCAACTCTGTCAAATTCGGCCACAGTTGCCTTTGGGGTCCATCAAGGTTCGATACTTGGCCCTTTGTTGTTCCTGGTTTTTGTAAATGACATCGACTGTAAGTTACCAAAAATTCAAGCGAAAATGGTAGTGTACGCCGATGATGTTCAAATATTGCTTACCCGAAAACCGTCAGATCTGAATGCGCTGAAAGACGACGCTGAGACAGCTGTAACTAATCTGAAATCTTGGTATGATAAAAATGGGCTCAAGCTCAGCTCTGAAAAAACAAAATGCATCTTGTTCGGCTCGAGCTCTAAAAGAAAAGCAGCTCCAATGAATTTCTCCATCAAGCTTGGTAAATCTGACATTCTTGTTGAAGATAAAGTTATAAGTCTGGGAGTATGGTTTGATCCCGATCTCTCCTTCAAACACCACGTATCTACTCTGTGTTCCAAGTTGAATGGAACACTTTTGTTCCTAAACTCCACAAAAAAAGAATTAAATTTCAAATCAAGGTTACGATCGTCCACGCTTTAGTATTTTCTCACATAAACTACTGTCTTTCAATTTGGGGAAAATGCACCAAAACTCAAAGAGAGAAAGTGCAACGTTGTATAAACTTTGCAGCAAGAATAACATGCGATGGAAACCACAGAAAACGAGACCATGTTAGTCCTCTCCTCGAAAAACTACAATGGCTCAATATCGACAACAAACTGGCACTGCATGAGTCGATCAGAATTCATAAAGATCTTCTAGAAAAGCACTCACCCGGCAGCCAAAGGCACATATATTCTCGAGGTGAAAAGAACAATAGATTCACAAGAAATAATGATACTCTGCACGTTGAACAC
>SDVV010011929.1:0-15659 GCA_016164225.1 Gammarus roeselii
TCTCAGGAAAAGTTTCACTAGCTATGGAGGTGTTAATAACTGTGCTGATATAAGGCAAGGTAACTATGAGGCTGTCTTTCAGATATTGTAGGGCTAAACCATCTATTCCTGTAGAATTTGTGTTCCTCAAGGCGAATACAGCTCGTTTTACTTCGTGTTGCGATACTTGCTTTGGTTTCCATTTGACGTTTGCTTCTTGGTCGCTGTCTCCGTCGAAAGCTGTTGGACTCCATGTGTCTGTTGCGTCACTCTGTATTCTTGGATGAACTTCCTGGGTCACCTCTTCAAAAACCTGTTTCCCAACTCCAGCGAAATAGTTGTTAAACTTCTCTGAAGTTGCTTGAGTATTCAGATAAATAGGCGAGATGATTTTTTTTTTGTAGGGAACAATTCTTTTCAGTACATTCCACGTTTCTTTTTGATTGTTTTTGCACTGTTCTAGTTCCTCAAGTTTCTTGTACCATCTCGAACACATCTTTAGTTGATCAAAGAGGAGAGTTGAAGCAATAGAATGCTTTCTAAGCAAGTAATACAATGAGTATGGGATGCTGGGACGCTATTTGAATCAAGTTAGTAAATTGGTAGGCATTTGGATATTCATCAGAATTTAGTTAAAGCAAAGATGAATACAATGTGAGATTTTTTGTTTTCGACTCTTATTGAAACTCTTTTTTGCGCTACTGTACAGTAACGGAAGGAAAAGGAAGTACCATTCTAAATCAATAGAAATGTCGAATAACATTTTTCCGATATATTATTAAACCGAGTTGAATATTGTATTTCATTCATCTATCATCAAGAATTGTCCGGTCATAATACCACACCAACAATCCTTATAAAGTTCAAGTCATCCCGAGGAAAGTATGTATTTCTTCTTTTTTCGTATATAGACTAACCAAAAACGTGTTTTCCTTGCTACTGTACAAATAATCTTGTCCTGCTGAAGACTACTACGTCAGCAGTCACAGGTACTCTGTTGTAAAGGCTCTGCGCATCTCTTTATTTTACTACACTGATGCCCCCTCGGTGGTAGACCGGCCACGGCTCAGGTAGAAAGACGTTTCATATATTTTTTCTCTATATTTGCATATTCACATTCACTCGTCAACACAAGCCAGACTATTTTGGAAATACAAAGCTGCTGAATTCATATCTGGGTCTTAGACAGTGTCTGCAACCAAATCAGTCCTCAAGTCCGGATAAAACAGGGAGGGCACCGGTGGAAATGAGGCTCAAATCGAATCAAAAAAGGGAGGGTTGTGCGTTGGGCTAGAAACCTCAACCCTGGATAAAACAACCAGCGAACAAACAAACTACGAAACGAAGATGGTACAATTCAACTCCCCCGCTTCTAATCCAGACGAGTCGAGGCGATTCTTGGCAAGTCGAGGTGAATCTCGTAAAAGAAGAAACAAAGAAAAAGTAGAGGGTCCCCTGTATTAAATCTAATCCAGGCCAGTTTACCCTACGGTGGTGGTACTGTACAGTAACGCGTTGAGGCTCCGGTGGAAATAAGGCCCAATTCAATTCAATTCAAACAGGCGAGACGAGTCGAGGCGAGTTTTATAAAATAAAGACAAAAAATCTGAGGAAAAATAGTTTCAAAATAAAAAAAATCATGAGCACGCACCTGCCTACATGCCAGAGAAAAGAACTACAATTCGACAAAATTACTGTTGATGATCTTCCGGCCCTGCAGGGAGGAAGTAGGGCTCGCGGCGGAGCTCCGGTGGGGTTGTTTCTCTTACAGATACAGGCACTAGGCCGAGTTCCCAAGAGAGGGGGTGGCCGACAGCAAGGCGCACCTCACACACCTACTCATACACTCATATAACTTGACCGTTTGCACTAAAGCGTCTGACCGGGAGACCCCGCAACACACCCTTCGGGTAGTGAGTGCGATCCGAGTTCAGATGCCAAGGGCGGAAAAGTACATCAGGGCAGCGTCAAAAAGTATCCATTCACCATCATCCTCCACACACGCCTATTCATTGCACGCTTTCTCGCTACTTCCACACTCAAGTCTCTCCTTCCTAACGCCTGCTTCACACCATCCATCCACCAAAACTTTGGTCTACCTCTAGGCCTACGTCCACTCGCCTCTGCATTTGTTCGCGCCTTACGGGGGAGCCTATTATGACTCACGATGAGGCTCTGGTGGAAATGAGGCCTAAGTCAAATCAATCCTCTGCTTTTAACACCCTTTTCACCAATCTCCATCCATCCTCACCATGTGCTCGGATCGCCCTACGGGGAAGTCTGCATTAACTTCGCGTTGGGACTCCGGTGGAACATGAAAGCAACAACTACCACTACAACCATGTGCTCGAACAATCTCAGAACATGCGATTCGACTCAGTCCTCAAACTTTTTCACCATCTCTGTTCTAACTCGCATCACGTCGTTATTGATCCTGTCTCTCAGTGTCACACCAGCCATGCTCGTCAAACATTTCATCTCGTTGACATTCAACCTTCTTCTCTCTTCTGCTCTCACCCCTAAGTCTGAGATCCGTAGAGCACAGTTGAGACAACTACACCCTCATTCAGCCCTCTTTTCATTACACTCATCAGTGCACCCAACACTTTACATCCCTCATTCACTCGTAACTTCACTTCAGAGTCCTCTAGTTCAGTATTCTCCACGTAAGAGCCCTGATTCTTGAAGCACTGAACTTCCTTCAATAGTTCTCCATTTAGGAGGACACTAATTCTGCACGCATCGACATTCCTCGAGCATCTCATTACTTTACTTTTACCCACGTTCCCTCGGAGCTTTCTCCTCTCACACACACTACCAAATTCAGATACTAGCCTACACAGCTTCTTCTCTGAATCCGCCACCAGTGCCGTTTCATCAGCAAACAGTAACTGGTTCAACTGCAAACTCCGCCCATTCGTTTCCAACAGCTCCATGCCCCGACTCAAAACACTAGTGTTTACCTCCCTGACCACTCCATTCATGTAGAGATTAAACAGTCAGGGGAACATAACGCGACCTGGTCTCAGACCCACTTTCATTGGAAACCAAATCACTTATCTCGCTCCCCACTCTAACACATGCTCTGCAGACAGCAGAAACTCTGAACTGCTTCCAACAGATTTCCACCCACTTCATACAAACGCAGCACCCTCTCAATCTGATCTTATCTAAAGCGACAACAAAACGAGAACGGAACAACACAATTCTGCAATAAACCGATCAAGGACTATGGATTAGAAAGACTATAAAAGAAAGAAACGAAGGAAATTAGTTTTCACTGAATCCCTCTACCACATTTTACTGAGAACCGTTTCTACAGAAGTTCGTCCATATCTGGGGTGTGGCCTGGAATCACGTTAGTTTGATCCATATTTATTGGACTAAAATAAATGTGATTTGGTAAGCTGGTCAAGAATCCACTCAAATTAGATAAGAGTCAAAAACCACTCCCCGACACCTTGAAGGAGGTCAAGCCTCCGATCACCCAGACTCCTAGCGAAGAGGGGCTTTCCCCTCTGAATCGCGTCAATAAGAATTTTCGAAATAACTAACCCAGGCTCATCCAAGACGCCTCCGCCGCCAGATCCTGCCTCGGTCGGAGATGATGTAACCAGTGATCGCATCACAAAGTTGGCAACGAGCGCGCATCAACTGCCAAATACTCGAAGTAGAGTAGCTGGTCTTTTCGAGCAAGGACCTGAAAACTGCACCGACCACGGCATCGGACTATATAAGACGGCTACACCTCAACGCTGTAGAAGATGCGCCAGCGGACACGAAAAAAAGAAATGCAATCTCTTTCAACCTAAGTGCCTTCACTGTTCATGTCTCCAAGAGGCAGGTGACCGCGACTTCCCAGAACACATCGACCAAAACTAAATGGCCCACACAAAATAACCGCAATGTCACGGAAACAGGCCACTCAAATCTGGCATGACGAAAATACAACTCCCCTAAATCATGTCGAAGCAGTTAAATCTACAAATCAATCAAACCTCGTTGATGATACCAATACAGCGTCGACACAACCCAATAACAACACCTCAACACCCCTTTCTAGCAGTAACACAGCCGCACCTAGCCCAACGACCGCCCCTTTAATAGAAGGGAGTTATAATAATGATGTGATCGCTGCCTGGCAGGACTCCGAGGGTTACTGCCCCCTCAGTTGACCACACAACAAGCCCCATCACTGCAGAAGCGGTAAAATGAAACATCAATAATACGTCGATATCTCCGATGACCTCGAGGTGTTCAATACCCAGGTGATAAAGAGCAAAAAGACAGGTAACAGTATACAAACGGCAGCTCGTCGGTCTTAAGACACAGATTTACATCCATAAGTAAGACCGAGGTTACGTCCATCGAAAACCGAAAAGAAGGATCTTACTCTTCAGCAGATCATCTCACCAGCGAGAAATATCCCCGCGAGAAAAATCTTCTGAAATTGCTAAGCAGCCCCGAACCTCATCAGCTGATCCAAATAACTCCCAGAAATTTCAGTAGCTGGTTCTGGACTTGAGGATGAAGAGCAAGGATTGTTTATTACCTGCGATCATCTGGCTCGACAATAGCGTCGGTGTTCCAGTTTCTAACTTCTTAATTGTTTATTGCCTGCGACTATTTCATTCCAATTCTCGAGGAACGGAGATACAAATATATGACTAATAATGTGGGAGACTACTCCCTATTGTCAGAGGATCTTTGGTGGCAGACGATGATGCCAATATCACCTTGTCGGCGGAGTCGTAGATCAGAGTGATCCATCGGAGCAATTGCGAAGTGAATTGTCCAAACTTTATGTTATTGGCTTTCTGAAAAATCTTGAACCGCACTGAGGGATGTTTAACGCTCTAAAAAGAACCATGACTACAATGATCCCCCTTCCTACAATCATACCTTCTCTGGGGACGTGCTTGAAGAGTATTCAGAGCAGGAGCCTTATATGTTTGGGCATGCTTTCAATGATATGACCCTAAGAGTTCGATGACCGTCCCCAACGGTTAGGCGTCTCAGGTATCCTACTCTGATGCTCTGAAGATTCAATACTCTGAATCTAGCACTCCCTTGCCTAACGCCCGTTTGACGACGATAGATGACAAGCTGGACAGCCTCAACAGAACGCCCTCTCCAACTTAGTCGTCTGCCAGGGTCCCTTCTTGTTGGTAGGTTGAAATGCTTCGCTTGGTAAAGTTTTGCAAATTTAATTTTTACTGAGTGTCTGTCGGCAGTACACTCCAAGCTGTTCTACAGAGCTCAGTGTCTCAAACGCGAGTCTGCCAGTGTTGGCTCTGGTTATTCGCAGGATAGTGTAATACTCTGCAAATTCAACAATTCACAGCCATCCGAGAGTGTGGTGACCACGCAAAATTTCCTTTGGTTGAGCGAGAGGGTGGTTTCGCTTATCTGACTGATACCTACTGAACTAGCGACAAATGGTATTCCCCTTTCGCCCGATTAATCCTCTGTCTTCGCCTGTATTATACCAAGTCCAAGAAATAATTTTCTAGGCTTCACATCTTTCTTGGACACGCTAAAAATTCGCCCTAACCTTACAATTCTTACAACACTTGGTTGCCTGCCAACTCTGATCATGGATTCACCTTCATTGGTATAAGCGGGTGAATGTGTAGAAGAACGACCATGGTGACTGATAGACCACCTCACCTACATTTAATAAGGGATTGAGCTCTTCTTTGATGTGGCAACCCCCTCAACAAAATTTACTGTATTGTGTGTATAAAAAGGGTTTCAGAATTCCTTGAGCACACTATAATCCAAGGTCGAGTGTCGTAAAATACGCACAATTTACTCCATGGAGGGGTGTCCGAAAATGTTAAGTTAAAGGTGACGAAGACTCTATATTTTCGGACGATTTCCACACACACATCGCAGCAGATGGGCGGAATTTCGAACAGCTTTTGTAAAAACCTAATCAAACTCCCAACTCCGTATTTCTCCTTCATAATACTAAATTTGCTCTGTCGTGGGATTTTTTTTCCCATAGACACACTGAAGCTATCAATTTTTTTCATTTTTTTAATAAGCATCTTCGTCAAGGTGTAAAGAAGCCTATTTTTAGAGTAAAATGGGCATATTTTTACCTAACCCAATCATCCATTAAAGTTTATTCGAAGAATTCTGGAACCACCTGTATAGTCCTTCTTTGTCTGATCTTGATACATTTAACGAGACCTTTCTTGATACCATTCTACGTAATTTTTCTCCAAAACCATGGTGTAACTCGGGTGACTGTACTGTAAAAAAATTTAATATCATGGGCTTGCCAAATATTGCTGAATTGGCTATTTTTCAGCTTCGTTTACGAAACCTGAATGATATTTTGAAGACAATCCCATTACTAAATCCTCTCTAATTGATCACATATGGTGTCAT
This sequence comes from Gammarus roeselii, assembly GCA_016164225.1. Lineage (NCBI taxonomy): Eukaryota > Metazoa > Arthropoda > Malacostraca > Amphipoda > Gammaridae > Gammarus > Gammarus roeselii. The sequence goes on from SDVV010011929.1 coordinate 6,379, forward strand.
TTCTCGTTGAACCCCATTACATTTTCAGCCATCGTTGACTGTTGCTTAAACGGTCACCTGCCAATAGTGTTAGCGTTTCACTGAACCCTCCTCCATCTGCTAAAAAAAATCATCATCTGACACAGTCAGGCGGATAAAGTGGCTAATTTCGCCTCTGCAATTAGTTCGTGTAGATTTGACGTCCTACCGCCCTACGGGGGAGTCTGCATTAACTTCGCGTTGGGACTCCGGTGGAACATGGAATCAAATAATAAATAAATTGACGCTATCCTTGGTGTGGGTGAACGAAATGATGCATTTTCGTCGTTAGCCAATGTGATTTATGGAACAAATAACAAGCATTTACCAGTCATCACCAAAACTGCGATCACCAGCAACAAATTTGCGCGGGAGTCGAGTCAAGGCCTACAGTTCTGAAGAGGAAGAATACGTTCGGCAACTCCTAGCTTTGGTTCGCATGGGCTATGTTGAACTGATTTTATTTCCCCATCTCCTCACAATCTATTGAACTACTTTATTGAAAACAAAGAAGATGTATTAGTATAGGAAGATTTTCTAAAAGAGGGGTGCTTTTAGAGGTACAGTAGAGAAATAAAAGTAATTTATTATTGAATATTGAGTGAAATCTTTACACTGATCGATTATCGCTCGATATTTGAACTCATTGAAAATTTAATTGATATTATCCATAAAAAAAGGATTGTCCAGATACAAAACCGTGAGAAATTTCCATCTGAAGTTAAATTTTTGGTATGAAAAGCCTATTTTTTTCGGCTATGATCTAACCATAAACGAATCTTCTTTTGCTACAGTACGTGACGAATTGTCAATGGCCTTCTTGGAAGGTGTGTGGCTCCGTCAACCATTCGTTTTGTCCAAATGGTGTTAGATTATCGCCTGCACTCCTGGCGATTGGGTTTGATAAGTCCTCTTCCACCAAACATCTCAAATTTTCGTTTAACTGATAACTTCTGCCGAGATGATATTTGTTTATGCAATTACATCTAATAGATATATTAATCTTGGGATTCATCCATTCATTGTGAGCAGGATACTGCATTCCATTGCTTGTTCTAGAACATCTATTTAACCTTCGTCTTAATCAAGGTGACTACCTCGAAGCCGTGAAGATACTGTAGGTCGTGTGGTAGGTCTGTGTTTAAAAAGTTGCTCGGAAAAAATAATACTGGTTAGATTGTCCTAATTGTCCAACAGCATGATATAATTGCCGATAACCAGTTTGGCCTCATGAAGAAAAAAATCAGCGTTGGCAATATTTCACTCAATCCAGGATCTTGTCAATGCAGTTCACTGGAAGACCTATTCCTTTGTCTCTCGACCTAAGGAACATCTTCGATTCAGTTCATTTAAATATTCCTAGGATGAACTAAGGGGTTGTTACCGCCTTACGCGGCAGTCTGCATTGACTTCACGTTGGGACTCTGATGGAACATGGGAGCAACTACTACTCTGTTGTTGACAGTGTCCTCCCTACCTGACTGGTCGCCCACAGTATGTCACGGCCGACAATATGGGGTGCTGCTCTGTTGTTGACTGTGTCCTCCCTACCTGACCAGTCGCACACAGTATGTCACGGCCGACCATAAGAGGTACTGCTCTGTTGTTGACAGTGTCCTCCCTACCTGACCAGTCGCACCACAGTATGTCACGGCCGACAACAAAGGCTACTGCTCTGTTGTTGACAGTGTCCTCCCTACCTGACCAGTCGCACACTGTATGTCACGGCCGACAACAAGGGCTACTGCTCTGTTGTTGACAGTGTCCTTCCTACCTGACCAGTCGCACACATTATGTCACGGCCGACCATAAGGGGTACTGCTCTGTTGTTGACAGTGTCCTCCCTACCTGACCAGTCTCACACAGTTTGTCACGGCCGACAATATGGGGTGCTGCTCTGTTGTTGACAGTGTCCTCCCTACCTGACCAATCGCACACAGTATGTCACGGCCGACAAAATAAGGTGCTGCTGTGTTGTTGACAGTGTCCTTCCTACCTGACCAGTCGCACACAGTATGTCAAGGCCGACAACAAGGGCTACTGCTCTGTTGTTGACAGTGTCCTTCCTACCTGACCAGTCGCACACAGTATGTCACGGCCGACATCAAGAGCTACTGCTCTGTTGTTGACAGTGTCCTTCCTACCTGACCAGTCGCACACTGTATGGCACGGCCGACAATATGGGGTGCTGCTCTGTTGTTGACAGTGTCCTTCCTACCTGACCAGTCGCACACAGTATGTCACGGCCGACAACGAGGGCTACTGCTCTTTTGTTGACAGTGTCCTTCCTACCTGACCAGTCGCACACAGTGTGTCACGGCCGACAACAAGGGCCACAGCAATGTTGTTGACAGTGTCCTTCTTACCTGACCAGTCGCACACAGTATGTCACGGCCGACAACAAGAGCTACTGCTCTGTTGTTGACAGTGTCCTTCTTACCTGATCAGTCTCACACTGTATGGCACGGCCGACAAAATGGGGTGCTGCTCTGTTGTTGACTGTGTCCTCCCTACCTGACCAGTCGCACACAGTATGTTACGGTCGATAATAAGGGGTACTGCTCTGTTGTTGACAGTGTCTTTCCTGACCAGTCGCACACAGTATGTCACGGTCGACCATGTCAGTGTAATCCTTATGCCAGAAACTGTTGGCGTGCCCCAGGGGTCTGTGCTAGCCTTAGCTGTTCAATAACTTCATGAACAACCTAGTCAATGAAGAATTCCTATGTAATCATATTCACAGACGATGCGTCTTCCCCGAGACGGAAGACTGCTCTCATCACTATACGTGGACGACCTACGAATAAGCTACAGACATCCCAGCTTCATAACAATTCAACATGAACTCCATAAGTGCCTAAACCTTGTCGGGAACTGGGCTTCCCTAAACGGATTCCGATTCTCGACCTCTAAAACTAGAAGCATGCACATTACCCTTGTGCCCGGTTTACACCTGAAACCAGCCCTAACGATGCACAACACACCTCTAGCATACGAAGAAACGATCAAATTCCTGGGTCTTATGTGGGACCCTAAACTCACGTGGCGACCCCACATTGCAGCCCTGGCGACTTGCTGCATAAGGTCGACAGGACTTATCCAATCGGTATCATTCCTGAAGGTCGGTGCCGACATGGACACCGGAATGACGCTGTTCAGAACAATAATACGATCGCGCATGGACTACGGAGCCGTTGTCTACGGATCTGCAGCCAAAACTACTCTCGACCCTCTCTCGACCATCGCAAACAATGCTTTGCGTATCACAACCGGCGCGTTTCGCTCCACCCCAATCGAATCCCTTAACGTGCTCGCTAACGAACTTCCACTTCCGCTCCGGCGAGACAACTTTCACTACAATACCATTTTAAGACTAGAAGTCTAATCAACAACCCAGCAATCAGCCACATCACCAACATATCCGATAAGCGCCTTTTTGCGGCTATAAAGAATATATGCCCACCGTTTTCTCTACGTGTGGACAACCTGCTGACCTCGCTAAACATCAATCGTAAAGCTATAAAGCCTTCATTTTCCTACCAATCCTTCAAATTAACACATCAACATGGATGATCAACCCACCACCGGTCAACCTAGACCTGCAAATGTACCCTAAAGCAACTACTCCAACCAACGCGTACCGGCCGGGATTCCTGAGACTACTCGAGGAAGAATACTTAGAGCACCGCTACATATACACTCACGGCTCCAGAACCGCGGACGAAGTGGGAGCCGCAGCTGTGTGCGGGGACACCCCACTCTCGGCCACCCTCCCACAAGAGGCCTCCGTATTCTCTGCGGAGCTTCGCGCACTCGAACTAGCCGTCTCTATTGCAAAAACACATCGCTTCCCCAAATACGTCGTATTCTCAGACAGTCTGAGTGTCCTCACCCAGCTTAAAACACTGCACCATGAACATCCAGTTCTACGTAAAATGCAGCACGATCTCTTTGTGATGTCCGAGACGGGTCAGGCAGTTGAGTTCTGCTGGATCCCCGGACACACGGGAATAAGATGAAACGAACTTGCGGACTCGCTTGCTAAACTAGCATCTACTCACCAGGAACAATTTTCCGCAATACATCAACGGGACTGGTTCCCTATCATTAACTCCCATGTAACATCCCGATGGGATGAAATGTGGCAACAGAGTGGACAAAAAATGCTTTCAGTCAAACCCTCAGTCGGAGAATGGGAAACAAAGTTCACCAACAGAAAAGACCAAGTGTTCATCAACCGCTTGTGCACGGGACACACGGGGATAACTCACAACTACCTGATGGATATCGACATATGACCAAACGCGCCACCTTGCCCCTGTTGCCACCAAGTGGCTATCAGCGTGAAACACTTACTGATGGATTGCAACGCACTCGCGGCAGCCCGACGCGCGTGCAACCTACAAAGCCTACTCACGGACCCAGCCAACCGTAAAAAGCTTATCGCTTTCGGATTACACACCGGACTATACGAAGCTGTCTAAACCCCAAACACCTGTGCAAATGAGGTGATCTCTCCACCCCATTACGCACAGAAATAACAACACATTTTACGCAGATACGCATAAACTCTTTACTCTCTCGTACGCGCCAGTACGCGAATATGCCACAATTGAAATATGTACCGACTTCATCTTGACATGACTAATATTTTCGCACGCGAGGCCGTGCGAGCTTACCTGAATCAACGACGGTCGCGCCCTAAGGGGGAGCCTATTATGACTCACGTTGAGGCTCTGGTGGAAATGAGGCCCAAATCAAATCACAGACGATGCGGTATTCAACGTACAAGGCGCACTTTTGAATATGTAATGGAAAATGAAGAGAATGAACGTAAGTATGTTCTAGTTGAACACCACTTGATTACAACAAAAAACCTACAAAGCAGATCAAGCAGATGGCATACATGAAAAAAAAACAAATGGTGGCATGAAGCTTCCCCCTGGGAGGAAAAGTGGAAAGAAGCACAGGACTTACCAAGACGAAGCGTCTAATTTGTATAGAACAGTATCATTGTATTGCAAAATAGAACCCGTAGCATCAATACAGCTCTATCAGTAGATACATCTCCGTGTATCATCACCTGAAATCTACCCAACTATTGAGCAGAAAAATGTGCATCAGGCGCTGCAAGCTAGTCATGAGGTGCTGCTCGAAATTGTTAGTCAAGATTGCGAAAACAAGGTAAAGTGCTGCTTGATTTGTCGATAAAGGTTAGTAAGAATTGCCTTTTTTTAGGTCAAATGGGAGTATTTACCGTTCATTTGTGACTGGCCCAGCTCTGTCTCAAAAAAAATGATGAAAGTAAATGCTCCTTGTTATCCCTGATCATCATTGACCAAATATCTTGTGCCTTATCCAGAAAGTTTGGAGGCCCCCTTAACATATCTATATTGAGCCACATCTATCTGTATTCGCGCGCAAGTTATGAATTCATGATTTCAACGAACAAGCACATGTTTTTACTCATCCTATTACCTTTTAATACAGATTACTTCATGGGTACCTAGTGTACAGCGATCGTTCTGTTACCTTTTAAATACAGATTACTTTATGGGTACCTAGTGTACAGCGATCATTCTTTTACCTTTTAATACAGATTACTTTTTGGGTACCTAGTGTACAGCGATCATTCTTTTACCTTTCAATACAGATTACTTTATGGGTACCTAGTTTACAGCGATCATTCTTTTACCCTTTAATACAGATTACTTTATGGCACCTAGTGTACAGCGATCATTCTTTTACCTTTCAATACAGATTACTTTATGGGTGCCTAGTGTACAGCGATCATTCTTTTACCTTTTAAAACGGATTACTTTATGGCACCTGGTGTACAGCGATCATTCTTTTACCTCTTAATACAGATTACTTTATGGGTACCTAGTGTACAGCGATCATTCTTTTACCTCTTAATACAGATTACTCTATGGGTACCTAGTGTACAGCGATCATTCTTTTACCTCTTAATAGAGATTACTTTATGGGTACCTAGAGTACAGCGATCATCCTTTTACCTCTTAATACAGATTACTTTATGGGTACCTAGTGTACAGCGATCATTGTTTTACCTCTTAATACAGATTACTTTATGGGTACCTAGTGTACAGCGATCATTCTTTTATTTTTCAGTACAGATTACTTTATGGTACCTAGTGTACAGCGATCATTCTTTTACCTTTCAATACAGAGTACTTTATGGGTACCTAGTGTACAGCGATCGTTCTTTTACCTTTCAATACAGATTACTTTATGGGTACCTAGTGTACAGCGATCATTCTTTTACCTTTTAATACAGATTACTGTATGGGTACCTAGTGTACAGCGATCAGTCTTTTACCTTTTAAAACGGATTACTTTATGGCACCTAGTGTGCAGCGATCATTCTTTTACCGTTCAATGCAGATTACTTTATGGTACCTAGTGTACAGCGATCATTCTTTTACTTTTCAATGCAGATTACTTAATGGGTACCTAGTGTACAGCGATCATTCTTTTACCTTTTAATATAGATTACTTTATGGGTACCTAGTGTTCAGCGATCGTCCTGTTACCTTTCAATACAGATTACTTTGTGGTACCTAGTGTACAGCGATCGTACTGTTACCTTTCAATACAGATTACTTTGTGGTACCTAGTGTACAGCGATCGTTCTGTTACCTTTCAATACAGATTACTTTATGGGTACCAAGTGTACAGCGATCATTCTTTTACCTTTCAATACAGATTACTTTGTGGTACCTAGTATACAGCGATCTTTGTTACCTCTTAATACAGATTACTTTATGTGTACCTAGTGTACAGCGATCATTCTTTTACCTTTCAATACAGATTACTTTATGGGTACCTGGTGTACAGCGATCTATCGCTAGATCTACTGTTAGTTCACAATTGTCAATGGAATAAATATGTGATAACACTCCAGGGACGGGCATTAGCGCGTCATGGAAGGCCGCAGTGTAAAGCTAACTAACAATCACTGAAAAGGAAAAGTCAGACACCTTCTTATAGCTCCAAATTTTTCTCGTCATGAATCACAATTTAGAAAGTTCTTCTCGATTTTTTAATTTATTTTCCCTTGGATTAGCTCGTAGGAGTAGGTAAGGGTTGTGCTGGGTGTCACTCCTAATGGTGTGAGGAGTCACCATTTTCTGGATAAGCGCACTCCACGCACAGTCATTCATGTAGCTTACGAGCTACAGCTAACTTTAGTGGCGAATGTTGAAATTTTGAACGTTATCTGCTGAAAGTCTCTGTGGCCGAGTGGTTAGCGTGGTGCTGTGTGTCGCTAGTACATGCCCCGGCAAAGACACCGCGGTCTTGTCACCGCGGCCTTGGGTGCCTTCCCCTCTTTGTCAGCCTAACTTAACTACATTTCTAACTAGGGGAAAACTTCTAAATGTCTATACATACATGATAGACGTGACAAACAACATAATTGAAAGTTCCTAAGTTATTTTGCAACTTTTTGAGTTAGCGTAGATTTGGAAAATGCGGGTAGTCACCACAGTAGACCCAATGATAATCAACTAGTGATATATCATTGACGAATGATTTAAAGTGTTGGCAGCCTGTGATTCATCCATCATTAATTTATCCATCATTCATTTGGCCTTCTGCATTTCAGATCCTACTTCATAGGCACCAGGAAGTCCAACTCTTCTGTAATGAGTAAAACGGAAGAATTGTTTCTGTATGAGATAAATGAAGCAATTGCTGACAAGTATCGATATCATTCTACCCTAAGTGGAAAATGGGTGCTTTTCTATCGGAAGTATTGCATGGACAGAGTCTGGAAGGAGGTGTGCAAACTCTACCACAGCAACCAGTTGGAGGGGATCGAGTTCCTGAAGACGTCAACTGCCAAGTTTAATGACAGACTCAATAACTCTAGTCATTGCATGCTTTGTTTCATCTGCGGGCCTTCCAACAACTTGGTTCTCATAACAAGTTACGGCATGACACTTCTGAAGACGTTACATCACCACAATCTTGGACCATTTGACGTTGACAGCATGCCGTATGCATCCTGTGGGGACATCTCACTGGGTGCGAAAAAAGAGCTCACTACCATAACAACGCTTGCAGAAATTGGCATCCCTTTCAAATGGATGTCCCAATGCTGTCTCACTTTGTTAAGGTATATAAATGAGTTTGAAATGGGTATGATTGGTGGAAAAGAGTTCATATCAGATCGAGAGATAAGAATGGTTTTGTTTCCTGATGGTTTCTATAGCCATTGTTATGACCTAATTGGTAGTCAACTACTATATTACAAAGTATAAATACTGTTACTTGCCTCAGTCAGTTGCTAATATAAATACTGTTACTTGCCTCAGTCCGTAGCTAATATAAATACTGTTACTTGCCTCAGTCAGTAGCTAATATGAATACTGTTACTTGCCTCAGTCAGTAGCTAATATAAATACTGTTACTGGCCTCAATCAGTAGCTAATTTTGTGTAAAGCATGACGGCGGGCCTATCACGGCTTGTCCCTGATTTTCAGTAGGAGAAGCTATTGGAGGGTGAAAGTTTCCACATTTATAGCAGAAGCATTCATAAAATGAGTTTTGTTGTAGGTGAATATGAAGCTACTTCTAGCAACCCCACGATTTGTTGCCAGTAAACCACTGCTTGTTGTTATCACCATCTGTTTGTTGCCAGCCCCATTGTTTGAGGCCAACACCCTCCGTTTGTGACCAACTCCCCCCCCCCTCTCCTATTTGAGTCCAACACCCATAGTCTGGGACCAACACCCACTCTTTGGGGCCAACACCCACTCTTTGGGGCCAACACCCACTCTTTGGGGCCAACACCCACTCTTTGGGGCCATCACCCACTCTTTGGGGCCAACACCCATTCTTTGGGGCCAACACCCATTCTTTGGGGCCAACACCTACTGTTTGGGACCCACACCCACTGTTTGGGGCCCACACCCACTGTTTGGGGCCCACACCCACTGTTTGGGGCCCACACCCACTGTTTGGGCCCAACACCCACTGTTTGGGGCCAACACCCACTGTTTGGGGCCAACACCCACTGTTTGGGGCCAACAACCACTGTTTTTTGTGCCAACACCCACTGTTTTTTGTGCCAACACCCACAGGTTTTTGTGCCAACACCCACAGTTTTTTGTGCCAACACCCACAGTTTTTTGTGCCAACACCCACAGTTTTTTGTGCCAACACCCACTGTTTTTTGTGCCAACACCCACTGTTTTTTGTGCCAACACCCACTGTTTTTTGTGCCAACACCCACTGTT
>SDVV010011930.1:0-15659 GCA_016164225.1 Gammarus roeselii
TACATATGTATATATAAACTAGTTACATTGCCTAATAACGTATATTTATAGAACATATACCTTATGAATAACACGAAAGCTGTCCGTCCGTCCACCTCCTTTTTCGCCGCCCACCTTTCACTCCCCTTCGCGCCGCCCACCCGAATGACTCCGGTCACATGGTCGCCCATCCATACGCCAACTGATAAAACTGCCTCAAATTGCGTTAGGAACATGTAAAGCAGTTTCATGACCGACTCATTCATCTGTTCATTAAAATAGCCTACGCAGAATTCAATAATGTACTGTTCATTGTGCTTTTTTTTATCTTGAACCAGTCATTAAAGAATAATTCTACAAGTCCTACGCTCGACTCTCCCTGTAGCTGTATTCCTGGATAAATGTTCTTAGTAAAACTTGAAGATGTGTTGTTTTTTGTACAATTGGCTACTGCCCAGGGATGAGACATAGACGAAAAAGTCCTCCGGTTCCTGCATCCTGCACTGGGTCCTACGCCATACTGACAACAAACCGCTTGTTGACATCAATATATACTCTAACTAGTTGAACAATGAAACATGTTCAAGTATATATTTATTTCTTTACATATGTTCATATTTATAACATCTTAGGAACATTTACAGAATAAAACCTGGAAACGCAGATGTACTTTCATCATTCTCATGAGTACACTCACCAAGACGGCCTCACTCGGGCTACGTCTCTTCCAAGTTAAATCCATGTTTACATTAGTATCATCATACACGACACACCGCTTTCTCTTTTTAGTGATGATAGGTTATACTTCAATGGATTTTTATGGGGATGTCTTGATGCCCACAGGCATGAGATGTGCACATATCGAAATAATAGCGTTTATTTTCAAACTTACAGAGGCAATTTTCAATAGTACATACAGTTTGAAGCTGGCATGTTTGAACGCGCATGTTGTGTATGGTCTTGAAGTATGTGTATGATTTCTGGTAATAGATGTCTCTGTATTGTTCATGTCTGATTTTGGCTTGTGTCTGGTAATTGACACCTTTTGTAGCGGATTTTTTGGCGTCGGACCCGAGCAACATACTGTAACACTTTGGTTGCAAGCAAATTATTTCACTCGGGTAGTCGTTGGCTGTTTCGTTTTTTCAGTAGTCCCAGCTGGCTTTTCTTTGATTCGTCGTAGAAGGGATGATTTTTGGGGTAGTTGGAGAAGTCCATGAATGCAGACAGGAGAGCTTGTCGCATTTCCGCCTCAACGTCATCCACACCTTTGAACTGGAGCAGCAACGCGTCTGTGTTGGAGTAGATGAGCAAGTCGTTGTCATCGTATTTTGGTTTCAGATTGTCATAAAAGAAGCTGTAGACTTTTACTTTGGCTTTTTCAAGCACGTAGAATCCAACTTGGAGTGGGTGTGCGTGTTTTCGGAATTCGTTGGCTGTGCACACGACCTTTGCCTCTAGGCTTCAGTCGAGCGGATTGAACAAAAGCTTGCCGTATATACTATTTGACAGAAGCTTATATAAGGACTTTTCGAAGGAGTTCGTAGTCTCCTGACGTTTCTGGATATTTTCATGAAGAAAGATTTGAAGACAGGCTCCTGCTTCATTCGAGAAATTCGATGAACCTTGGTGACTTCTAATCCTTGCCTGAGGAGTACTTTTATTAATTCCAGTGTCACGAGGTAGTCAGTTTGAGGTAGATGACTAGCATCCAGCTTACGATCTGCTCGTTTCCTGTTTTTGAGATGTTCCAAGCCTGCCAAGAGATTTTTTGTGAAGGGCAAAACATCGTCCAAACTGAATTCTTTGTGATGTAGCAGTAGTGGGAGCTCGTCTGTTTTCTGTGCAACTTCGTCGCTGACTTGAGCATCGATGCAGACAATGTACGTGTACTCGCATGAACAGTCCGCGTTTACCTAATCGGTGTGGGTGTGAGCTCATGGATTTCGCCAATGATAAGGGGCTCACTCAAGCATCCACCATAAAGACTGTTAAAGTCCCTCAGTGCTGCTGAAGACACTTGTAGTTTAAGGTCAAAGTCTTGCATTAGGGATAGTTTATCGTGGTATGACCTTTCGTCAACGTCACAAATCCACCTCGCGTACTTCTGACAATCAGGTGGAGTAGATCGATATCCTTGACCAACTCCAGTTTCATCTTACCTTCGCAGAGGGCAGCTTGCATTGCAAAGCTGGAGGCGCTCACAAAATGGACGGAATCTAGAGTGTAGTCGCGTATCATAGTCTCCTTAAACTTTTGGAAGACTTCGGCCAGTAGCAATGTATCGATGAGGAGGTAGATGATCATGTAGTCACGAAGGGTCCTGCTATTAGCCGCTTGCCACATTTCAATCACTTCAGCATAATCCGAGTCCGATATTCCTTTGCCTCGAAGTTGACTGTAAACGTTTTGTTGTGATGGGATGTCAGTTTGGTTCAGCACAGAGTGCGATGTGATGGCCTCATAGCAGAAATGTCTTTTTCGAGTGGCGAGGTCTAGAACCTTGTCACTGTGGTCGAGACTTGTGAGATGAGATTTGAGAAGCAGCATGTCATGGCCACTATCTTCAAGATCATGGCAAGACTATCTAAACTTGAGTTGAGGAACGAGTATGAGTAGATAAACTTGACACCGTACCTGCTCGTGGCATCGTTCAAGGAGACAGAGATGCTGAATATCGTTTCTGACTGCTTCGGCAACACATTTTTATTCGAGAAGTTAGCGCCTTCCAATCTTCCTAATATGAAGCGCATATCATAGGCTGATGCATTGTGTGCTATGCAAGGCATGAACCTGAGTTTCTCCGTGATTCTGATGTTACAATTACAGCACAGAGCCCCAATATAGTTGCCAGATATCACTTCTTTGTTTCCGAAGACACCCTCGATGTAATGATAATGGTGGCGAACTCGTTTTTTTAACATTTTCTCCAAAAGTATCCTCGCAGCACTCTCATGTTTTGCTTTCGCAATATTTTTTAAAGTCTTGTTTTGAGAGGAATGGAATGGGGTGCAATGGTAAGGTAGACATAGCATATAATCATTATAATCCAGCAACATATTTTTTTGACGAGATGTGTCACCATCTCCTCAAGGGGAACTGAAGTCGAATAGACTACTTTGTGCCCTACAATTTTACCGTCTTTATCCACTAGAGTGTAACCGTACATGCACAACTTGTGTATGTTGACTACATATTTTCCCTCTTGGCATGGTTCCAGAACAGATCCACAGTCATAATAACAAACAACGGGTGGTTTCATTGTTGCATGCATGGCTGAGAATTAGTACATTTCACCTTCTTCAGGCATACTGATGTTTTGCAAGCCTGTACTGGATAAAAACAATTATACGTGTTCAGTTTTTTTTTTGCTTACATTCATGCCACGCATGCAGAATGGACAAAAAAAATGCACTGATACATCTCACCTGTCAAAATGTTTTCATAAAGGTAGAAAAACACGGTATGAACGCGACATGATTGGCATCTAAGAATTGCACATGATGGATCTTGTGTTCCTCACTGGCTTCTAAACTGCCCTGTATACACTGACAAGACCATATCCTTCCTTTTCTTTTGTGAGCTGATACAGTCTAATGTTATCTTCACAGTCCCTTTCTATGAATGAAAAATCTTCTAAAGCGACAGGTTCATTCAAGGCATGCTTTGGAAATGAAAAATATGTGTCTTTAAGCGGGAAATACGTATCACATGATTGTCGTCTTCTTAATGTAGGGTTTGCATGTTGCGATGAGGCTTGTCAATACGCTGTTATTGTTTCTCGATTTTATGTTGACAATGTGGTGCCGACCTGGATAATTTTTGGGTCAAGGAACCTAATCACACAATTATTTTGTTCCAATAACCCCTGTCTTGCAGAATTTAAGCTCAACACTGGTTACTGTATTAACGCTCCACCCACTACCTTCTCGCTCCTGTTTTTCTAATTTATTATGTAAAACAACCCCGAGATCCTCAATCAGTTCAGATAGCGAAGTGTTTTTGTCAGCTGGATAGCTTTCGTGTTAATCACCCAGTCCTTGTCATCTACAGATGCATCCTCCATTATTTTGCACATCTTAACATTCACGATGCTTGGAGTCTCTGGAATGTACTTGTTTTAAATTCAGTATGTTCCGCTAATTCCTCGCTTCCTAATATGAACATGGGAGATATGTTGGCATGTTTAGTATAAGGTATCAATTTTGATGTGACAAAATTGTTTTCCAAAATTCCTATAGAGGTAGGCGGATATAAGATAGGCTCACGCAACGGAGCCAAATCATTAGTAGCCTGAGCAACGAATGGGTCCGATCCATCAGTAGGCTGAACATCGGGGTGTTCCAAAGACGGAGCCGAACCATCAGTATGCTGAACTCCGGGTAGTTGTTCCGAAAACGGACCAGTAGCAGCAGCACCGGGTTGCGGGCTCTCGCTAGGGCTTGCGGACCTTGCGAAGCTTGCGCTAGGGCTTGCTCTAGGGCATGCAAGGGGTGGGCAGGCCTCACTTAGGTATAGGCCACTCCCTGCATCCTCCAACAATGGCGTATCCGTCATCATCATATCGTTTGGTTCATCCTGCAAGAATAAAACGATACAAATTAGATTAACTAATAACGAAGATGCCTTTAAAGCAGTAATATATAGAATAACAAAGCTACAAAAAGATATCTCTGGAATAAAACAAAAATATGCATGTTAGAGCTGGCAGTACTTACATCGAGAGTAGAACAACTGTCCGTCACAAACAGGATCAATAGCACAAATAATGTCTGAGTTGCAATTTTCGTCATTTTATACAACAGTGTACAGTAACTTGGGCAAGAGGCTTGCTATCCACCGCTAGAGGTCATACGCTGCTAGATGTACGACAACAAAACGATATCAAAACAAAATCAAAACCAAAACAAAACGAAACCGATATACGTGATGTAACTTGTATGCCAGCCTTCAGCGGTGGGGTCATATATAACTGATATCGCTGAGGCGGTGTACACACACATCATTAGTTTCTCGTCGAGTAAACATCCTCCTCCTCCTCAAGATTGATCAAGAAGCCTATCGTAGACCCTTCTGCACGGAAGAACCTCATTAATTATTTCTTTAATTAATGACAATAGAGCTTGCACTACAGGGATCTGAAATAACATACAATATGGTATTTTTAAATACTCAATTTGTATTGTGAAGCAGGAATGGTGAGAAGTTAATTAATCTTGACTCATCACGATCAAGTCCTGTCGATTTTTTTACTTCTTTCCCTAATTTTATTAGGGTCTTGATCAGGATAAGTTTCTTGAATCCAGCACTTTAAAAGGAGCCGGTAATAGCTGCGAGAAAACACTGTAGCAGAAAAGGCACTTTTGATTCAAGTCCGTCCCGCCACCCGTTACCACTGTGTTTACAGTGGCCACGGGGTTTTCATAGCGGGCAAGGTATCAACAAAAGCTTGCCTCGTCACTGCAGAACTACCAAAGAACTCCAAGCTTAGCTATTAGCTATGCCTGGAGAACCCCGGTAGAACACTCAGACAGACACTTCATGCAGTATTTATGAAAAATGGAAAAAAATACTGTGTAGAACATCGTGGAGCATCTATAGTTAAATAACAAGATGTCGTCTGATTGCTAGCTCCCAATTACACAGCTTTACCAATCTATCATCCTAATTTTAGGAAAGGTCTCACAAATTGTGAAGTCAACGCTCGAGCACTTGCCGAGCTGGGATAAGAGAATGGATCCAATTAAGAACATTGAATATTTAAAAAAAAAACGAATTATCTCTGACCCAAATCCTAATACAGCTATATCCAAGATTATAATGTGCTTCTTAAAAATAAACAAGTTATCCCACCTCAATACTAATTGAAAACGTTTAATATAATTACCTCGTAGAGCCTTTTCAATTCTGACCCTAGTCAGGAACTTTTTCAAAGTCAGTCACTACTGACTTAAGAACTTTAGCTGTAGTTGGAATGTCACTGGTTTTATATATTTACCTTGTTGGGTATCGTTGGCAATTATGTTATTTCATTCTAGGTAGCAATGGCTCCTATCTCATTCTCAAATGGGTCCTGTAGGTTTTTATTTTGGTGAAGTTTCATACCATTTTAGTGAGTCAAGACGGTATACTACTCTGAAATTAATATGACTGAAGTTCAAAGCCTTCACTCAGTCACTAAAAAGTTGAAAATGTTCAACTTGCAGAGCGGACAAGTTGTAATGTTCACTTGACGGAAGTTATAAGTAATTTATTTATCTCGTAAGCAGTCACACTTGCTTTCATCCTGAAGATAATAAACAACGTTGGTACAATGGTTTGTCCGTAAACCGTTCTGCGGTTGCTTTCCAACATACTTGCTGGATGATTTCTGATAACTAATTTATATTAATTTATTGAGTTTAAGAGTGTCACATGACATTCTGTGTTGTTGTTCCGGAATCATTAATAACGTTATAATTCCCTGTTCTGCCTTATTTGTTTGGATATGACTGTACCTACAGTTTCTAGGTCGTTTGTTTTATTCTTTTGCTATGGTAATTGTATACGTTGATATATACAATATTTCTAACACTACATTTACATGATTTCTACTATTTACACTACTGATTATATGTACACGAAAGAATGTACAAATTGTAATAATTTGAATCGACTGCGTGAATGTAGTGTGATTGCTGATCACTTCATCAGCACTGCAAGAGCCTTCGTCTTGTTTCAGTCGCAAAACTTGACTAGCAGTATACTTTCTCTGTCACTGCGCGTCCTCAATATTCCCCTCGCGGGCATGGGGCCGGTAGGCACAACTTGTTTGCATGAGGGTATGGGTCCCTCTGGTATGGTTAAGCTGGTGTGCTTTTACGCTTGAGGGCAAGTTTTTTTATGGTTGATCGTGTGCAATCTTTTGCTGTTGGAGGTCCACAACGAAATTTAGTGTGATTGGTTTGTGCACGTCTGCGAACAAGTTTTTCTCAGAATGAGCTGCTTTCAAGCGGGAAGCGTGGACGCTGTGGGTCCTGGTCCCGCGTTGTATTTAGAAGAAATCCTTGTTGCGGAGAACTATCTCATATGGTCCCTCATATGGTGGCTCTAACGGTCTCTTGCCTCTGTCAACTCGGACAAAGACGTGTGTGGCGCACTTGAGTTTGGGATCGAGGTAGCTTTCTTTCCGTTGTATTGCTCTGGATTCTACTGGTCCCACGTCGCTCATGAACGTGCGGAGTCTTTGAGTGTATTCCGTGTGGTTTACGAGGGCGGGGTCGACGTTCCGGAACAAAAGGTCACTGGGCAGTCGGAGATTGACTCCAAACGTTAGCTCTGCTGAGCTGTAGCCAATGTCTTCTTTGACTGCCGCACGCATGCTCAATAGTACAAGCGGCAGTTTTTGTAGCTATTAGTGTGGATCAGCTTGAGTCTTTAGACTATCCTTGATCCTTCGGTGCAGTCGTTCAATGAGACCATTCGCTCTTGGATGGTAGGCTGTACTTTCGAATTTGCAATGTACCAAAGGTGCTCATGAGGTTGGCCCATAGAGCAGATTCGAACTGCGGACCGCGGTCTGTAGTTACACTTATGGGGCAGCCATAACGAGAAATCCATGTGGATATAAAGGCTGGGGCAACAGTCTCCGCTCGAGCATCCTTGATGGGACAAATTCCGGCCAATGCGTGTGACGATCTATTATGGTTAAGAGGTAGGTATGACCGTCATTTGGTGGGCGAAGACCAACCTAGTCAAGGTTCACTAGTGCAAATTTGCCTCCCTCCGGGAGTATTGTCTGTGGGGGACCACATTGTGTCTGGTGATCTTCCATTTTCGGCAACTGTTGCAGTCGTCACACCACTGCCGGATGTAATTTTTCATGTGCGGCTACAAAAAACATTGTGTAACCATTCGCAATGTTGCCTGCATTCCAGGGTGTGCGACGCTGTGAAGCCGCTGGAAGTAACTTCGTCTCAGTGTTCGATGGATGTACGGTCGGCTTATGCTGTTGAACACATGGCAATAAATTCCCTCGATCAATCTGAGTTGCAGTGGTGAGTCCTGATTAGTTAGAAGTGTTTACAGTTGGTCGTGTTGTTGTTGCTCTACCTTGAGAAGTTCCTGGTCCGCATCTGCAAAGACTGCGGGAAGGAAGGGCGTGCTGTCATCTTCTAGACTGAAGTTCAGTTCCTGTTCTTCGTCTCGGTCGTGGCATCGGGAGAAAGCATCTGCTATCACGTTTTCCTTCCCAGCCACATGCCTTATGTCAGTGGTGAACTGGTTTAGGAAGGACAGGTGTCAACTTTCCCTGGGGATGTTTCTCTCTTGGCGTTGCTCATTGCCCCAACCAGTGGCTTATGATCGGCGAGTAGGGTAGAGGGGATTCCTACCACAAAGTATTTGAAATGCTTGACTACTAGGTAAGCAGCAAGCAATTCGCGACCAAAAGTGGAGTACTTTTGTTCACGGGGCTGCTGTTTCTTGATGAAGAAGGCGAGTGGCCTCCATTCTGCGCTCTGGAGTTGCTTTATGACGGCTCCAGCCGTCGTGCTGGACGCATCTACTGCTATTGCAGTGGGTGCATCAGGATCTGGGTGGTGCTGTAGTGTGGCTTTTGCCAGTAAGATCTTCACATCCTCAAATGCCTGGTTTGCTTCTGGTGTTCAGTTTATTTTAGCATTTTCCGGGAATCCCCCGAGAGGATCAGATTCAGGCGCGCCATCATCTGTGCGATGACGGGCAAGAATCCATTGTAGAACTGCACCATCCCACAGTACGTATTGAGGGTCCTGATATAAATAGGTCTCTCGAAATCTGTGATGGCCTGTATTTTTTCAGGCAGTAGGAGGATTCCTTGAGGAGTTATTTTGTGGCCTAAGACGTTGATCTCAGGTCTGCCAAACTCGCACTCCAGTGGGTGGTTGACCAAGCCGTGTACGTCCAGTTTCTGAAAAAGCTTTTCCAGATCATGGAGGTGCTCAGCTTCAGTGGAACTTGCCAGCAATATATCGTCAATGTAATTGAAGTGGATGACTTCTCGCCCGTCCACATGTACGTCGCGCAGTACAGTATCGATAAATCTTTGCAAAGTTTGTGCTGCAACACGAAGGACATATGGCATTCGAGTAAACTCATAACTGCCAAATGGTGTGGGATCAGCGGTTTTTGGAATGCTTTTCTCGTCTAGGGGGATTTGAAAATAGGCAAAGGTCAAGTCAACCTTTGAGAATACTGAGCAGCCTGCCAGCTTTGCCAAGAAATCTTGAAGGGGAGGTAAGGCGTATTTATTTTTAGAAGTGACCTCGTTCAAAAGACGATAGTCGCCACAAACTACAAACCACTCTTCTTGGGGACTACGTGTAGGGCGAGGCCCAGGGACTGTTGCTAGGGGGTATGATCGCATCCTGGAGCATCACCCGCATCGCCTCTCTGGCTGCGTCAGCTACTTTTGGGTTCAATCTCCTTGGACGAGTGAAAACCAGTTTTCCTGTAGTGGTAATGATGTGCTTCACTTCGTGCTTTGGTGGTCGAAGTGTTGGGCTAGGTAGGGTAAGGCTCTTGTACTTTTGAAGAAGTAAGCTGGAGTATTCTGGGTCGTCTCCTAATGGGTTAAATGTATCACTGGCTGTAACTATACTTGCCTGAGCCTTTAGGTTTGTTATGTATCCAATAGGCATCGGTTGTGTAGATCTACTACAAGCTTGTAGTAGCATAGCAGGTCAGCGCCGTTAATGGGCTGTTCTACTCTGGCAATTACAAAGGGCCAAGGGATATCTTTGCGCAGGCCTATGTTGCGCGTCATGAGGTGCTGACCGTAGGTTGGTATTTGGGAGCTATTGACTGCGCACAAGTTGTTCACTTCTTCGTTCTTCATATCTGATCGAAGTGGCTGGATGACTCTTACAGCAGCTCCTGTATCAATCAGGAAGTTGAGTTTATTTGCACTATCGTGCAAAACCAGGAGACGAGACTTAACGGATGTTAAACCTGTAGTAGTGCTTGCGGTATCGCTACAGGACCTTAGTTTCCCTTTTTGGGTAGGAGATGTGCCATGTCACATGGTTCAATGCAACGGAATGCTCCGTTTCCAAGTCTAGCATGGAAGTAGCATCATGTTTGACCTGGTGCTGAATTTGATCTTGGTCGCGATTGGCTACGTGCTCTGTCAGCTCCGTGCTACTGTTGAGGGCATTGTTCCAATTTTTGAACGCGTTGGAGCAGGTTCTGCTGATCCCTGACCAGGCGCTTTTCAAGAGAGGTTATTTGTCGCGCATGGGGCTCTATGATTCTCTCCATGTGTGATTTTTCTGTCTTCGGCACTTTGTTGCGCAGGTCAAGCTCAGAAATGCGGTTGATCACTACCTCAAAAAAATTCAGAGTGGTATGATTCCCGTTTTTTGTGGCTGACCTTGTCCCCATGCTGTTTTTGTAGTCTCCATCTTGTTGACTGAGGTGGCATTCAGCTCGGTAATTTCTTGTAGTACTCGATTTGCTGCTTTCACAATGTATACCAGCGTTGTGTCACCATTTGCTAGGATGGCATATTTGAGTGGCGATGGAATTTCTCGAAGGATGATATTTCTTAAGAAGGGGCTGTCGTTCTCATTTTGGTTCCCTATTAACTTCCTAAGTTTGCTAAGGTATTGAGTCATGGTGCGAGAACCTCGATGTTCTGTTTCCAGGATCTGCCGCACACGCGCTGCTTCCGGAGCAGTGTTGATGTCTGTGACTTTCTCATTCAGTTTTGTGTGTCTGTTTTCTTTTTCATTCATGACTATATCACGGACTTCAAGCTGTGTATTGATCGGAAGTGCTTTTAATACAGTTAGTACTTTGGCTTCCCCGTCCGTTATGTTGTGGCGGGCAAATTAGGCATCCACCAGGAATAGCCAGTAAGCAATGTCTGTGGGCTGGTATGCAGGTAGGGTTACCTCCCTGACCACCTGGGTGGGTGATCCGCTTTCACCTGGCAAGATGAGGTAGTTCTTAGACTGGGAATTGTGTATGGTGTGTGATTTTGTAGTTAAGTGATTTAGAGAACTATCATGTAGTAGCTACACCAAATAGTGCATGGTGGAACTCCTCCGCACCTGTGTTTGCTTTCCAATTCTTTAAAAGTATGTGCTAAGTCTAAAACACAATTTTAGGATTGCAGACAGTGAGGTGGAAGTGGTATTTTGAAAATAAAATAATAATAGCAATAAAAAAATTTATGTATGTTAGCACACAATGAGGTATAGGTGGTATTTCAATTAAGAATTTCTTTTTTGGATTGGTACAAAACAAGTAGTGTATAACACCCAGTACGTGTGTCTAGAGCGAAATAAAATGCTGATTTAAAAATAAATGTGTATTGTTGGTGTTTTTCAGTTACGGCACGATGATGTTTCAGTTAGGAATTATTATTTATTTCTAAAGGTCAGAATAATTGAACCCAGAAGGGAAATGTTGATAGCAAGTTCTCCGATTTATTGTCCAGCTGCTAAGATGTTGAAGAAAATGCCTACGAAAAAGGTAGCTATTAGCTCTCCCACTACCTATCTTGAATGCAGTAAGAGAAATGGGAGGATTTTCCAAGGAGATGAGTAATTTTTCCCCTACTCCTCTGATTGACCCATTATTTTTCCACAACAAGCTACCGAAAATGCTATTTCCACGGCCCCTTAGCTTACAGTTAGATTTATCCAATCCCAAGTGTGTAGTCCATGTCATTCAATAACCTTCAGTTGAGGTTGGGTATTAAATTTTATATTGGGGTCACCAGTTATCGTGGACCCTTCTGGACAGAAATACCTAAATAATTTATTAATTAAATAATGACAATAGAGCTTACACACCAAGGATCTGAAATAACACACAATATGGTATTTATAGATACTCAACTTGTATTGTAAAACAAGAATGATGATGAAGTTATAATTTTGACTCATCACGATCAAGTCTTGTCGAGTTTTTTTTCTTATTTCCCTAATATTATTAGGGTCTCGTTTTGGATTTTTCTTTCCCTAATTATATTAGGGTCTTGATCAGGATAAGTTTCTTGAGTCCAGCACTTAGAGGAGCCGGTAGTAGCAGCAAGAAAACACTGTAACTGGAAAGGCACTTTTGATACAAGTTCTTCCTACCAACCGTTACCACTGTGTTTACAGTGGTCACGGGGTTTCCATAGCGGGCAAGGCATCAAAAGAAGCTTGCCACGTCACTGTAGAACTACCAAAGATCTCCAAGCTTAGCTATTAGTTATGCCTGGGAACCCCGGTAGAACACTCAGACAGACACTTCATGCAGTATTTATGAAAATTGAAAAAAATACTCTAAATAACATCGTGGAGCATCTATAGTTAAATAACAAGATGTCGTCTGATTGCTAGCTCCCAATTACACAGCTTTACCAATCTTTTATCCCAATTTTAGGAAAGGTCTCACAAATTGTGAGGTCAACGCTCGAACACTTGCCGAGCTGGGATAAGAGAATGGATCCAATTAAGGACATTGAATATTTCAAAACATTTGAATAATCTATGACCCAAATCTTGTAACAGCTATATTCAAGATTATAATGTGCTTTTTCAAAAGGAGCAAGCTATCCCACCTCAATTCTTATTGAAAACATGGAATATAGTTACCTCGTGGAGCCTATTTAATTCTGACCCTAGTCTGGAACTTTTTCAAAGTCAGTCACTACTGACTTGAAAACCTTAGCTGCAGTTGGAATGTCACTGGTATTATATATTTACATTGTTGGGTATCGTTGGCAATTATGTTATTTCATTCTAGGTAACAATGGCTCCTATCTCCTTCTCAAATGGGTCACGTAGGTTTTTATTTTGGTGTAGTTTTATACCATTTAAGTGAGTCAAGACGGTATACTTCTCTGAAATGAATAAGAAAAAAGTTTAAAACCTTCACTCAGTCACTAGAAAATTATAAATGTTTCACTTGCTGTGCGGACATGTTGTAATGGTCAATTGACAGAAGTTATAAGTAATTTAATTCTCTCGGAAGCAGTCACACTTGCTTTCATCCTGAAAATAATAAACAACGTTGGTTTAATGGTTTGTACGTAAGTCGTTCTGCGGTGTGTTTCCAACACACTTGCTGGATGATTTCTGATAACTAATTTATATTAATATGTTGTGTACGATAATGTCTCATGGCATTGTGTGTTGTTGTTCCGGAATCATTAATAACGTAATAATTCCCTGTTGGGCCATGTTTGTTTGTATATGACTGTACCTACGGTTTCTAGGTCGTGTGTTTTATTCTTTTGCTATGGTAATTTTATATGTTGATATATACAATATTTCTAACACTTCATTTACACGATTTCTAGTATTTACACTCCTGATTATATATACATAAATGAATGTACAAATTGAAAAAAATAGGATTGACTGCGTGGATGTAGTGTAATTGCTGATCACCACAAGCCCGCAAAATGGAATTGATAACAGTAGGAAATCTTGCAGTGACCTACAACCGGACTTTCCAGAGGTTTGCATTCATTGAAGCTGGCAATTTTGTGTCAACGACACTAACAACATTTAAAGTTATCCTGAACATTTTGGAGATGAAAGAACAAGTGACTGTTTTGATAAGACAGGATTCGTCGAGTTTGAAACTGGAGTGCAACTCTGAACAAACATTTCTCGTGGTTTTAAACAGAACGTACGCTTACAGTACAGTTATCCCAGTCTCAAAACATTCAGGAGAAGACACGAACCAAAGTTCACGAAGAAGTGTTTCGTATTTTACGTATTAATCAAAAACATTTCCCTCCGATCTATGGTATAACACCGCTCGATACTGATGAACCCATCAAAGGTTTTGCCTACAGACATGACCTAGTTCAGTATGACAGACCTGATATTAATTCCATCAAGGTCATGAAGAGCCGAATTAGACGAGGTAGAAAGCAAATCTACGTGATTTACACGGATCATCTAGACACCAAACCTGCGTGGATTAATGAAAGAAACGTCGTGTCCTGATGTGTGAAAACGTACTTTGAAACGTGAATTTCTGTTTTTTTTTTATAAATTAAATCAACTAAAATCATCCAAACACAGTAAAACCATCAAACTATTAGCTGATAATGAAGTTAAAATCATCTACGAAACATTTACAAACATACCGAGAGGAGAATTGATCTGTGACAAGCTAACCAAGTCAAGGGTATTTCAATTCAACTCCATAGTAAAACAATTAGGCTGTATATCGTCCGGGAAAAATCGATCGGGAACAAAGGGAAAACTTTATCAACCATGCGTGGGGGGCTTCTGTTAAATTTACTATCACCCACTGCAGTGAGTCTCTTGACAGAAATCATTCATGGATGAATCGGTTTACTACCTAGTTCCAAAATCCAAGATGGATAAGTTGGCCACAAATTATATTGGCGGTAGCGCTACACCCTTATCTGTCACATCAGGGCCAGAAATAGCAGAACATAACAGTAAATATCGCAGTCAAAGTTGAACAAACGTGAGGACGATATGCTAGATTTGAACACTTCGCCTGAAAAAGCACTAAAATTATTTACTTGGATCCAAGGCCTATATCGCACTTGTATCACTAAAAAACTCACACCGGAACCGATCAAACAAAAGGAGCCACATAATGGCGACGCTGCAGCACTATATATGGCCTCATTGCCTCCCGTGGCTAAATCACTGTCCCCCGGTTTGCTTCACAATCTTAAAACCAACATAGCACTTAAATTTGATCTGAACGGGTTTGTTAGCCATCCCAATGTCCAAAGTCGTATTCACGTTCTAGATCATCCCAAAAATTTATTAGTCAATAAGACTGTGATAAGCAGAGATGTCAATGACGTCATTCAAACGTTTCTGGATAAAATGCCTAAAGCGTTTCCCAAAAACAGAATATTGAAAACTGATGAGGAGGAGGAGGACACGATAGACAAATTCTGGTATAGTTTCTATAACAACACACGGCTTCGTAACACCGACATAACACTCGTATACACTGTTAAACATTCACTATATAAAAATCACAGAACAGCATAGACTTGTACATGAAACATGTTCGACTAGGACAGGGTGCAACATGTATGCCACTCGGATCACTCGTGAGAGGTAGTGCCTCTTTGCGACCAAGAGATAAGGCCTCGTGAGCACCCCCACCACTGCAGTCTTGAGCATCACTGACAAAAATACCATATGAGAATAGGGAAAACTTGGGTCCCCTAGCGTTGCAACACCCTACATATTCATAACGCAACCGATAATCCTCTACAATACCACGTATCATAACACTGATGCTAAAATGTAATATATATCAGTTCATTTTAAATGTCACACCTTCTGGGGGTGATCAAGTGAAGGTCCACTTCAAGCAGCGACACAGATGGCAGTCACGCGATACCGTGAGCGGAGGGCGAGTACCGTCCGAGGTTGCTATGATTGGCTAATGGGGGTGTCGGGGCGGGGCATCGTCCAAGGTTGCCATCTCATTCGCTGCTGGGGGGTGTCGGGGGCGGGCAACGTCAGAGCTCCGCTCATTCATTGGCCTGGTGGGAGAGGTGGGTGGGGCATCAACAGAGCTCCGCTCACTCACCCAAGACTGACACCAACACGCAGGGCTGATTCGGCCCCCATGTATCTAATGCACGTTTGGACTATATATTTTCCGACAGGGCACGTTTGGACTATATATTTCCCCCCCAGGGCAAGTTT
>SDVV010011931.1:0-15659 GCA_016164225.1 Gammarus roeselii
TACATATATATATATAAAGTTAGGGGTTAGCAAGTGATTTCACCGTACTGACTCGCAAATATTGGTAAGCACAGCCTCCCTCAGCGTTCCTTTGGACACACTTGAGCCGGTGTTTGATCTGAAAGGTTGAATGTTAGGAAATTTTCTTGAGGAAAGCAAGAGCAACGAGAATGCTTTAATCAATGTTCAATGTTGGTTGCATTCGCTTGATTTGAGAGCAAATTGTCGATGCGATTTCAGTATTATTTTTCTACTATCTACTTCTAATAGCAAAGGGTACGCAGAATTTTCCTTCTCGATTTAACTTATCAGAATTTATTATTGGATAGATTTCAACTCCAATGGGAACTGAAGAACAATACTAAAATAATTGAAACAAAATGAAATAAAAACCCTTTGTTCACGAGATGCCTCGTTGTATTGTCGTTACAAAGTATTCCTTAAATCTAGAATCAGATCCTATTAAGGACGCAATTTTGTCGATTAGGATACAGTATTTAAATAACATGTTGAGGCTGCTTGTTCTATGTAATAAATAAGTACATTCAAGTTGAATAAAACAGATTGTAGAGGGTAGAAACTACTTCAATAAAAGTTTTATTTACTTAATTCGCTCTAAATTTGTGCAATTCCACCCAAAGGCAATTCCCGCCAACGCTTCAATACCAGCCGTACAGAGCCTCTTTGTACTCCCAGTTTCAGGCTTGGCGTAATTGAGTCCCGTTCCATTACAACAATTCAATCCCATTTGTATCACTATGCCCATACAAACCTCAGTTAACTCAGCCAAGATACTCCCCAAGAGTAACTAATTACTATATTTCTGACCCATTTCTCTACCTCATCCCCGTGGTGTTGTCATGACGAGTTAATGAAAAGGGGCGTATTCTCCCCCCCCCCGCCGCTGTGAGTCATAAACAGTAATACGCTCAATACAGTATCTATATTCATTTCTTTATTACTCTGCCCATTTATTCTCTGTATGTTTTGGCCAAAGAACTTCTGAAATGTATCTAGATACTGACTTTTTCAAACTCACTGGGCACAGACGGTCCAGGAAGGCTGGGCTCTGCTTCTTATTATTGTGCCTTCGAATTCTAAACGAGTGTCACCCGCGCGTAAACTGTTTAATGAGGCCATCGCGGGCCTAATGAGAGCATTTGATTATGTGTGTGTGTTTGTGTGTGTGTGTGCGTGTGTGCTTGTGTGTGTGCGTGTGTGTTTGTGTGTGTGTGTGTGCGTGTGTGCTTGTGTGTGTGCGTGTGTGTTTGTGTGTGTGTGTGCGTGTGTGTTTGTGTGTGTGCGCGTGTATGTATGTGTGTGTATGTGTGTGTGTGTTTGTGTGTGTGTGCGTGTATGTGTATGTGTGTGTGCGTGTATGTATGTGTGTGTATGTGTGCGTATCTGTATGTGTGTGTGTGAGTGAGTGCGAGGTTGGGGATGTGTTTTTTATGTGTGTTGTTTGTTTATGTGTGTTTGTATACGTGTATAGATGCGTATAGGTGTATATATGTGTACATATTTGTGTATATGTATATATGTGTATATATGTATAATAGATGTGCGTATATGTGTGTGCGAGAGTGTGTGAGTGCGCAGGAGTGGGCAATATTGTGCGAGAGTGGGCGACATTCTCGTATTAATAAGACTTAATGGACTCATTAAAACTGAAACAAACTTCACCGAACTGTTCAACAGAACTGTCGAGTGGTAATGGTTTTAATTATATTCTTAATTATTCCTCGAAATGGATTCATTCAAAGCGACACGTAACTCAAGGCATAGAAATTGTTGGCATATCCACCCTTAAGAAAGTTACCTGTGTTCTACCTTTCAGCTACAATGAGCAAAACATTTCATAGCGCTGTAGATAATAATGGTATAGGTGAATAAAAGAAATGGAAAGTCTTGAAATAGTTCCGTGGTGTTTTATTTCTTACACAGTATACGATAACCCTACAAAAACCTCATCATGAGTCAAGTGGTTCAGGCCAGTCATTGAGTCAGCTGATTCCATGGATATCAAGCCAGGAAAGGATTCTAATTCCAATTACAGCAAGTGATTGGGCAGTCTGCTTCTGGTGCTGTTTTTTCTCCAAAACTTCGACGGTGCTGTGAAGATTTCTAACTACGTAAGCTGGTCAATGGTATTCCTACCAAGAGTTATGTCGTTACATACACGCACGGAGTAAATAACCTTTTCAATTATCGCAAGGTTAACCCGTTCAATGGTATTCTTACCAACAGATACGTAGTTACATACACGCACAGAGTTTAATGACATATTATTCAGAGAAAAAGTTAAGAATGCTGATTGGGGGTTTTCCAATCACTCGTTAAAAAACTTTTTCTATCATCGCCAGGTCAGTCCGGGAAGTATACTCTCAAAAAGTATTTCGAAGCAGGATTTTTTCCAAGATTTTTAGCGTTAACTGGATACTCATTGGTATTATCCACAAGCTTGTTGCATCATTCATCTGCTGGTCTTTGAGAAGCTGAATTATATTTAGTTCCTGTTATGCGACTCGTTCGTATCTATAAGTTCGCTATCAAGGACATTTTTTCTTTCAACTAAAAATACCGTTTAATTTTTACTAGAATGATTGACTGCATTTTCGGTGCTTGCAATGTAACCTTGTAAATGCGTTCTAAGTTAGAATTTGTAGTCGTTTTCTCCACTGATGCCATGCATTTTTTCGCAATTTAGATCATATATTCATTTTTTTAAAAAACTGGATAAATACCATTTATTAAATAAATATTTACTTTTGATGAAATGACTTGTAGTGACCTTGCACTGAGATTGTATGTATTTATGTTTTTTTTTGTGTGTGTATGCGTATAGGAATGCAGAAATGCTCGGGATGAAGCACCTGTATGTCTACACATACAAACTAAGTGCAGGGATGCTGGAATCACAAATTAAAAATAAACATATTTATTTCCCTGATAGTACTTCTCGAAGTACACTACTACGCTATCCCAAATTATCAACACAAAGACAGTTCCTATACGCCCGTGCGAGGGTTCTATACGTCCGTGCAAGGGTACAATACGCCCGTTCGAGGGGTACTATACGCCCGTGCGAGGGTACTATACGACCGTGCGAGAGTACTATACGCCCGTGCAAGGGTTCTATACGCACGGGCGAGGGTACTTAACGCACGGGCGAGGGTATTATACGCCCGTGCGAGGGTACTATACCCACGGGCGAGGGTACTATACGCCCGTGCGAGGGTACTATACGCACGGGCGAGGGTACTATACATCCGTGCGAGGGTACTATACGTACGGGTGAGGGTACTATACGCCCGTGCGAGGGTACTATACGCCCGTGCAAGGGTACTATACGCAAGGGTGATGGTACTATACCTCCGTGCGAGGGTACTATACTCACGGGTGAGGGTACTATACCTCCGTGCGAGTGTACTATCCGCCCGTGCGAGGGCGTCTCCTAACAATTCCATTTGTGAATTAGTCTGCTGAACTGGCATTGTATTTTGATGAAATTATGTATCCAGGCAGGAAGGTATCATGTATCCAGGTATCCAGGCATCGTGGATCAAGGTATCATGTATCCAGGTATTCAGGCATCATGGATACAGGTATCACATATCCAGGTATCATGTATCCAAGTATCCAGATAACTGATTTGATTCTCCTAGAAAAAAGAACACCTGCTTTTGTCCCCACAGTGGGAAAATGAATTGAGTCTCCAAATAAGGGATGATATCCCTTTAACATTACTAACAAATGTGGGGAGGATCGTTCAGTTGTCTGTACCCTATTTAAAATGTGTTTTTTTTTCTTCTAACAGCGTAAAGCTCGTTTAAGTTGACACTCAAGCGAGGCGTCCAACAATACCTTGGGGTGGATGGATGATTATTCATTTTATAGATCATTAACACTTTATTATAGTAATTTATTATTTCGTGGGCTTTATTATTTTTCTCTGCCCTTTTTTCATAGTACTAAAATTTGCATTTGTTATTACTATATATATCGAGGTTGGTTGAGGCAAGGTGACCCAGGGAAGGGGGGTGCTCGTGGGACCCGCGGGACTCGGGGGACTCGGGGTTTCGGGAACCCGAAGGAGTTGAAGGACCGGGAGGGTTGGGGGAACCCACTTGGACCCTTCTGCGGCCCTTTGGAACACCCTTGAGACCCTTCGGGACCCTCTTGAAAAACTGTGGGACCCACTTGAGGCCCCTCTGAATCCTGGAACCTTTGCTCCCTCCTACCAAATCTACGTTAAACCTACTCTGAATCTACGTTGAACCTACTCTGAATCTACGTAAATCCTACTCTGAATCTGCGTTAATCCTTCTCTGAATATACGTTAAACCTACTCTGAATCTACATTGGACCTACTCTGAATCTACGTTTAACCTACTCTGAATCTACTTTGAACCTACTCTGAATTTACGTTGAACCTACTTTGAATCTACGGTAAATCTATTCCGAATCTACGTTAAATCTACTCTGAATCTACGTTAAATCTGCTTTTTTATCTACGTTAAACCTATTCGGTATCTACTACTACCTTTTCGGTATCTACGTTGAACCTACTTCAAATCTACGTTGAACCTACTCTGAATCTACGTTGAACATGCTCGTAATCTACTACTGCACCTACTCAGCCACTCTTCAATTGCCCTACGAGGGAGTCTGCATTAACTTCGCGTTGGGACTCCGGTGGAAAACAAAATCAAACTTCTACTTCTACCCAACAATAAACAACCTTTTGAACAAGGTTTCCGTCCTAATGAGAGAGACAACGCCTAATGCGCCATCAACTCGTCAACAAGGACATCAAGACGATTACTTAAACAGTAACGATTCTGCTGAAGAGATATAAATATTCATTATTAAAAGTCAATGCCCATAGAAGAACACAAGCATCCTCATTGCAATGAATAGCATCGCTCTCCCGACTATTAATAGCATCGCTCTCCCGACTATTGATAGCATCGCTCTCCCCACTATTAATAGCATCGCTCTCCCGACTATTGATGGCATCGCTCTCCCCACTATTAATAGCATCGCTCTCCCGACTATTGATAGTACCGCTCTCCCCACTATCAATAGCATCGCTCTCCCGACTATTGATAGCATCGCTCTCCCCACTATTAATAGCATCGCTCTCCCAACTATTAATAGCATCGCTCTCCCGACTATTAATAGCATCGCTCTCCCGACTATTGATAGCATCGCTCTCACCACTATTAATAGCATCGCTCTCCCGACTATTGATGGCATCGCTCTCCCCACTATTAATAGCATCGCTCTCCCGACTATTGATAGCATCGCTCTCCCGACTATTAATAGCATCGCTCTCCCGACTATTGATAGCATCGCTCTCCCGACTATTGATAGCATCGCTCTCCCCACTATTAATAGCATCGCTCTGCCGACTATTGATAGCATCGCTCTCCCCACTATAAATAGCATCGCTCTACCGACTATTAATAGCATCGCTCTCCCGACTATTGATAGCATCGCTCTCCCGACTATTGATAGCATCGCTCTCCCGACTATTAATAGCATCGCTCTCCCGACTATTGATAGCATCACTCTCCCCACTATAAATAGCATCGCTCTCCCGACAATTTACGCTTACAATAATCTCCGTCAGTCCATTTTCTTTTATTATATTAAGTCTATTGCGTCACCTTGACAAATGAATTGATTTTTCAATTATTATTCTCATGCAACTCTGAACTGATCATGCGAGTATTCTCTTGTACGCATAATTAACAAGAGCGATTAAATGATTGAGCGTAGGATTTGCTCCACCAATTTCAGCTAATTTTGTTAACTAGGCCTTGACCAAAGTCTTCCAGAGCAATTATATTAGGCCACGGACAAAAATTGTTCAGCATCCTAAAACATACTGAAGCCTTGGTGGAGCCTTGAAATTTACTAAACATAGTATATATAAAACTATTGTTTTTGCCAGTTAATAATCCGACCTTGTGAGCTCGTCCTCAGCTGGTGCGAGGCCAATCACAAGTTGCCGACATTGCTTCATTAAGCAGAAGGTCGCTCCTAAGCTTTGGCTATCAGGCGACAGGAGCCGAGGTTCATAGACGTGGTCAGCGCCCGTCTATACTAAGAGACACGCTCGGTGGCCGTGAGGCAACAGCAAGGTCACAATTGGTTCAAAATAACGACCTTAATTCCATACTCTTCGTCGAGTTTCTCACAAACAATGTTTCGGCCGATATATAACATATTATTCGTATAGATTGTTAGTTTGTCTTCACATACCATGAGTGTGTGTTAACTATGTAATACCTAAGAATTTAAAAATTGATGTCTTGGGTATAAAATTGATTTGATGATTTATTTATATGACATTGAAATTCATTTTGTTATAGAGTTGCGCTGCAACACAGTTTAGTTCACAGAATTTAAAACACGGTAAAATATTTCGCAGTGACAGCAAA
Source organism: Gammarus roeselii (assembly GCA_016164225.1). NCBI lineage: Eukaryota > Metazoa > Arthropoda > Malacostraca > Amphipoda > Gammaridae > Gammarus > Gammarus roeselii. The sequence goes on from SDVV010011931.1 coordinate 6,450, forward strand.
ATCATTTGACTCCAAATCACTCTAGAGTTCGTCCACTTTGACTCCAATACACTTTAAAAATCCTCATGTTTGCAATGAGCACCTTCAACATGAAGCCAGTCAAATATGATACTTTATATAAACAAAGTGCACCTTGTGTTAGTAACCGAAGATACCGGCTATGATACAATACTGCAGGCCACATTGTTGTGTATATCACGGGGCTGGTCGACGTATTGCAACGAAATGCATTCATGAGTATTTTGTCTAAGTCAACCTCACGAGAAATGGAGACTAAGGTCTACGCTTACGATTTCTTCTTGCAGCCCTTCGATTGTATTATGATTACTTTTTTTATTGTACGTTGATCTATCAATTTATCTCCTGTTGATAACACAAGATCGATTTATTTGGCCCTCTGTTTGATTTTTAGTATTTTTCGTTCAATTAGCTCTGATTACAAATATATGATATATTAGAAATAATCCATCAGGATAATTTTCTTGCACTTAGAAGTGTTGTAAACTAACGTAGATATGCTAACAGGGTATTCATTTGACCTTTTCGAAAAAAGTTCAATTTTTGCCGTCAATTTATGTTTTATTTTTCATTTACGTGCCTGATCAATGTAAAGAAAAATCTCGCCACCTTTAACAAGAGAATAAAAAACACGCTCTGAATCAAAACTGTTACCTCTTTCCACTCTAACCATCTAAAAAAGTGAGTTTGTCGCCATCTCGAATGCACCTCTGATGCTGTTCGCAGGATATCCAAGTTCGCATTTGTACACAGCTTATTGGTATGTTGGATACACTTGTTCACCATCGACCTCCAATATCCTTCATCCTTTGCCGATACTAACCGAGCGAATATTCTTCCAACAAGGTTCCTGCAGCCGAATTCCTATTGGAATTGATTTATTAATGTAGTAAAGACCTCGTTGGGTAATGTATGCGACCGGGAATCCAATTGCATGGAGCACTGCTGTAAAACATTCCCAGCGGGAATACAGGGAATGGTGGAAATGGTGAGCGCATGGGAAGGAGCGGGAATGGTTGGAATACTGGATATGATGGTGTTTAGGTGGTCTAATATAATTTGTTAGGATTGCGGCGCGACTGGAATGGTTTAAATAATAAGAATGCGAGAAATAGTTTGAAGCTGGTTATGATAGGAATGCTGGGAATAACTAGAATATTCGGAAAATTCATATGATATTAATACTGAAAATGACGTTCATAATGGAAATGGTTGGAATGGATAACTATTGTGAATGTCGGAGACTGTGACGCTTCAATCAAAACTGGGGACTGGATATATGCTAAGAATGGTTCGAATGATGAGCGAAATATAAATGGTTCAAGTGACAAATAAATTAAGGATTGAGCCTTAGAAGTGGAGCACTGGCGGTAAATATCAAGAGTTAAAAGTGCCAGTTCTTCACCAGCTGCTCGACAAGTTTTTCCAGGTTCATGAATGCAAGAACATGAATAATTAAAAAGGGTATCCCAATTATTTTGAAACGGGCACAGGAATTATCATTAACATAAATGCACTACTAATAATAATGTAACCAAGGAACTATTCTGATATTGTTGGATTTTACTATAATCGGGTGTATTGATCTTGAAAGCATCGTAGGTGCTGCTATGCAATTAAAATCAATGAGACCGCAATCAAGCACAGGACTCTGCCACCCTTAAACTCCGGCCGCAAGTGCAGTCGAAGTCGCGATACACCAAACAAAACATAGAAAACAACGTCTACCAGCTGATCGTGGCCGTATGACTACATTTGAGGTGCATATTCAGACAGCAGCAGTTTCTACACCTAAACATGCAGTTGGTGCACGCTCTATCCAGGGTTAATTTTAACTGTTTCTTGACTACGAAGCAATCTTGGAGCGGATGGATGATTATTTATTTTATACATCATTAACACTTTATTTTAGTATTTCTTATTTCGTGGGCTCTATTATTTATCTGTGCCCTTTTTTGGTGGTGATCTGTTTTGTATTTGTTGTATGATTGTGTATCGTTGGGCGCCCGCGTGGGCCCTGCGGGGTGGCGTTGCGACTTCGCGTTGGGGCTCTGGTGGAAAACAGATTAAACTACTACTACTACTACTACTACTACTACTACTACTACTACTACTACTACTACTAACCACCATCAGCAGCTGGTCCATGCTTTGTGATGTTTTCTCGAATGTAGTTATAGAAGTCTGCACCTTCTGAATAGATGGTGCACCTTTAACGAGCTTATACAAGGAACACCGTCGGGAAAGCATGCTCCACGTACTGTGTGCTGTGATAAGGAGGTGCAGCATTTGCCTGTGCCGGTTTTAAATTATTGTTCTAATAGTACTTTGAAGTGAGAGCATGAAATTTAAAAAGTTCATTAGTCTAAATGAAAATAAAAACGCACATAACATTTCATCTGCTTAGGAATAATTTGGATTACGTTGCAACACTCTTATTAACTGTCTCTTAATTAGCATTCATTGAAATGTCAACACATTTCATAAGATGATTACAGTTCCATCCCATTGAGGACAGCGTTGAACTGTACCCGTTAATTACGAGCTGCACAAATTGGATACTCCAGGAGCGAATATTTTGTATTCATTTTAAGCGACAAGCAAACATTCAACAAACCGGAAAATGAAACTGTTTGTTTTCATTTGATACAAATTCTGCATTAATCAAAACTGCAGCTGGCTAAACAGCTGACTTGTATCGAGAATCCAAAAATTATTCAGTTTCTCTATTTAATTTTCAGTTCTGATCTGATCTGGATTAGGGATAGAAAAATCAGATAGCGAGTATCAAAATACAGAAAACGAATAGTTTGTGTTCTCCACACGGGAAATGCTGCAATGATCACACTCACACACACACACACACACACACACACACACACACACACACACACACACACACACACACACACACACACACACACACACACACACACACACACACACGTCTTTTTACGTATGCAACACACCATCTTCTAGACAATCCTTCGGCTTTGCCATCATATACAAGTTTTGGGCCCAATGCTGCATCGTTATACATTGGCCAAACACTTTGACCAAAATTGAAAGACAAATTTGGGCAAAGTGATTTGGGAGAGTAATTGGTCCAACACAACGACTCGACTGTTAAAGATTAAAGAAGCATCAGAGAATGTCACAATAAACGTATGAACTCCTCCCCAGCAGCAGCGCTTGCAAGGTCCAAACTCGATTAAACGAACTCGGGGTGCCGTGCCTGCTGGACTCGCGCACGACTTGCAGGGGAAGGGAAACGACACGAGCAGGAATTGCATTGGAAAGGAAGCAACTCGAGCACTACTTGCTGGGGAAGGGAAACGACACGAGCAGGACTTGCAGTGGAAAGGTAGCAGCTCGAGCACTACTTGCTGGTGAAGGGAAACGCTTCGAGCACAATTTGCTTGGAAAGGGAAACGCTTCGAACACGATTTACAGGGGAAAGGAAGACCACTTGCGCACGAATTGCAGGGAGAGGAAGACCATACGATCGCGAATTGTAAGGAGAAGAAGGCAAGTCGAACACGATTTGCAACGGAAAGACATGCAAATCAGTACAACTTTTGCACGACATTCAAGAAAAGGAGTCAATTCGAACACGACTTGCAGAGGAAGGAAAAACGACTCGAGCAGTTTCCTGCTAAAGGGGTAAGCAACTCGAACACGACTTGCAGATGATACTGCGATCGTGCGTATCGTTGCAGGGCAACGGGGTATCACATTATTTGCTATTTGTACTTCAATTTCTACAGTGAAAAAGCACTGCTCAGGACGTCATTCGTGATGAACGAGGATACGCGTCTTCGCGACGTACAAACGACGATACGAGTCTTCGTGGTAAACGGATTCACGAGTATTTGCGATAAACGAGTTTCAGAGTAGAGTGAGCGAATAGAGTATAAAAGTAGCGTATACGAGTAGAGTGAGCGAGTAGATCAGTCTTGCGTCCTCGTGCCGATTGATTACTGGAGTTAAACTTTCTTGTGACTATCATATTCTGTATTGGGTAGTGTGTTCATCTTATTGTGTACATTTATTAGTTAGTGTTCGTGCCGATTGTGTGTGCATGTTTGATAGTATATAACTAATTAAATAACTGTAGGAAGTGTAGGTAAATTATTTTATTGAACGCGCGCGCAGTAGAGGATGCCACTACTTCTCTTGCTCCACTCAGTCTGCACGTCAGGCTGAGCAAACACGTCTTCAGGCTGGTTGAGGTGTAAGACGAGGAACGATTGGTGTGTCGATTCTACGAGATGGAGAGTAAGATGGACGAGGTCCTGAGTGCCTTCCCGGGTCTGCAGAAGAGAGAGGATGACGGAGAGGACGGGGGTCTTGTTTAAGAGGTCTTCGTGCTCAAGCACCAGCTACGATACGTCATTGGTTAACCGGATCGACGCAAAGACCTGGAACGAGCAGATTCGTTGGACCAACATATCTGGAAATCAAAACTGTACCAGACAAGGGTTACCATCTCAAACTTGACGGGCCTGCCTATATTCGGAGGATATCAGCAGGTCCAGGCCAGTTCACTTTCTTGAACCGTCCGTCATCAGGGGAATTGGTTCATCGATGCAAGGCAAAGAGGCGTGTAATTTGAAAGACCGGACCCACTCTTGATAAAATCAGAGGTGCCCTTGAGGAGGTGGAGGTCTCCAGCTCGAAGATTTCCATAATCTGTCATGTAGGCACCAGTGATTTGAAGCGGAAACCGTCAGAAAATTTAATAAACAAGTACTGGTAGCTGATTGTTCACTAATCGAGTGGCCATCTCGTCCATCCTTCCAAGAGCTGAATAGTAAACTAACCTATAGAAATTTAGAACTCAAAAAGGTTTGCCAGTCCAAATGATTATTCTTCCTCAACTTGTTTTTTTAAATTTTGGTAGAGGTTCGATCTATTATTGGGAGGCGTATATCACCTGAATGACTGGAAACGCGAGATTAGGCAACTGCTCCAGGTTAACGCTAAAAAATAAGAAGAAAAGGGACCAGCGTGTTTTAGACGGTCCATTTTTAGCTTTGGAAAACCATACCTAGAGAGCTCCGGGCGCGCAGCAAATTCTCTGACGGGAACGATGACAAATCAGTCGCTTCCGAACGAGAAAATTGCGGGCACGACAGATACGCTGTAAGACTTAAATGAGCATTCACATGGTGAAGACAGAGCCTACAGGTAGAGACCCTCCCAAAGCAGAAGCCGAGACCAAAACCTGAACAGTCTAACGGTCCTATTCTGTAGCGCACAGCGACCTCATCATTTAATATCATTGGCATAAACGAAACTCACCTCGATCTCCAGAGTAAAAACTTGGTAGTGGAATTAATGCTAACTTGCCACAAAATGTTCAGCGTGGACAATCCCACCCCTAGTTAGAACCTAACGCAAAACTTTTGAGGGATAACACGAACGAGACGAGAGGACTGCATCACCGGGTGGGTAGGAAACCCACTATAGGCAGTCCACCACTGCCTAGCGAAACTAAGCGTGGTGCTCATCAAAATGTTGCGTATGGCTTCAAAATCTCATAACTCATCTGCTCATTTCAAACTAGACTAAATATTTAGTTGGAAAGCATTACCAACAGCTCTAGGGCAAGCCAATAGGCATGCTCCCGGAGGGAAGTATGAGTCCGTTGTATCGTCTCTGCTCACAGTCTGAGATACGATCCTGAAACACAAATGTTTCTCTTCCCATCTTCACTCGCTCCTATACTATAATTGTCAATCTGACACTCGATCGAAGTTTTCCCAGGGCTGATGTGCTCCGGGCAGTAGTGGGGTGGTAATCGTCAGGTACTGGTGGTGGTATTTGTGGGCCTTCTCTTTTCTATACTTTGAGGCATCGTTGACCATCCCTCACTCTTCCTTCAAGGAACCAACTCAACTTGAGCATTTATGCTTGTTTTGTTTCCCTAATTTAATCTATTCGTGTTATACGAGCGAGCGATTCCTCGATAGGACAAGAATACGAGCGAGCGATTCCTCGATAGGACAAGAATACGAGCGAGCGATTCCTCGATAGGACAAGAATACGAGCGAGCGATTCCTCGATAGGACAAGAATACGAGCGAGCGATTCCTAGATAGAACAAGAATACGAGCGAGCGATTCCTCGAGAGGACGAGAATACGAGCGAGCGATTCCTCGAGAGGACGAGAATACGAGCGAGCGATTCCTCGATAGGACGAGAATACGAGCGAGCGATTCCTCGATAGACAGAGAATACGAGCGAGCGATTCCTCGATAGGACGAGAATACGAGCGAGCGATTCCTCGATAGGACAAGAATACGAGCGAGCGATTCCTCGAGAGGACAAGAATACGAGCGAGCGATTCCTCGAGAGGACAAGAATAACGACTTTATCTCCGACAAGAAATTGTTATGGGAATCGTTGAAGTGGATAACAGATTGAGTATTCTAAAGGTTTTATCTTAGTCGGCGATGTCTTTGACGCCTAACCTCACGCCGCTCCTTCCGTGACTATAATATTAGCGCTTGAGAGGAAGATAACTGAAGTAAACAAGTTAGCCCAAGCCAGATCAACAAATACTATAATATATATATTTGTAATTGCAATTTGGTCACTCTAATTCAATGAAATAATTATTTGTACAAATCAAGGGAGTTTTATCCTGCAGTATCAATGATTTATTCAGTAGTATTTCGTCATTGACTGTCATCTCATGAGTCAGAATGCTTGCTTCGGAGTATTTTATTCAATGCCTCAGCATTGCTGCATGCTGCGGTATAATGTCAGGAACTGGGATCATATCAGTCCACAGCAACGTTTCGTTCGTCAGTATTGTTTGAGCATAGAACTGCAGTGTCCGATCCGCTGCATTATATTTTCATTTTTGTACACGTTTTTTTTTATCAGTTGTGGCTTTTCTTCTCTTGGTATTCGTTCATCCTGCAGGAGAATTTCATCTGCCTTCATTTCTTCTTCCAGAGCAGTATTTTTTCAGTATTATTTCTAGCCCTGGATATCCTGACGAGACGCTGAGAGTAAACAAGAAATACTATTGAGTTCTTACATCACTATCGACCGAGAGGTGTACAGTTGCAGGAACAAATATCAGCCCGCCCAGCGACGCTAATATTACTTCTAAATCATGAGTAAGAGCTTATGTTTGTTGGAAAATATGATTGATTTTATAAACTAGTATTTGCAATGCTATATAATGATTAGAGTGCTATTCAGAAAATATATAAATGCTGCAAACAATAATTTTATTTACATAAAGAGAAAGACTTTGAGCATCACAGCGTCTGACTCTAAACAAAAATTCGATAGCAATTCAGTTCTCCTATACTTCTCTCACATGTAATACTTCTATCAATATCTTGCACTGCATAGTTATACCTATTTATATTGATGCAATAACCAACATCATAATATATTGACCGGCCAGACAGTCCATCATTCTCATCATCATCATTTACCTTGCCGGCACCGAGCCTCTAGATACAACGGTACTGTAATGAACATGATTACCTTCTCAGTGCAATTAAGCCCGTATGGTGAGGGCGCAGTTAGAGTCGGCCACCAAGGCTGAGATGGGAGCAGTACAGGGGCTAACATACTGAGTGTGTACTGTAGTGTACTCTGTGGTGTACTGTGTGGTGTGCTATGTATAGTACTGGTGTACTGTGGGGTTTACTGTGTGATGTTCTATTTACTCTGTGGTGTACGGTGTGGTGTACTATGTGGTATACTGTGTGGGGTACTATGTGTACTGGTGTACAGTGGGGCTTACTGGGTGATAGTCTGTGTTCTCTGTGGTGTACTATGTGATATACTGTGTGGTGTACTGCGTGGTAGACTGTCTGGTATTCTGTGTGGTGTTCTATGTGTACTGGTTTACAGTGGGGTTTACTGGGTGATAGTCTGTGTTCTCTGTGGTGTACTGTGTGATATACTGTGTGGTGTACTGCGTGGTAGACTGTGTGGTATTCTGTGTGGTGTACTATGTGTAGTACTGGTGTATTCCTTGGTTTACTGTTTGATGTGCTGTGTACTGTTTGATGATGTTGGTACTATGTTGTACTGTACGTGTGATGTACTTTTCTTTGTACTGGGAAGTGTACTGCGTACTATAAAATGTACTGTTTGGTGTACTCTGTGATGCACGTTGTATTGTGCAGTGTAATGTGTACTGTTTGGTGTAATATGTGATGCACTTTGTATTATGTGGTTTACTGTATACTGAGTGCTGTAATTGTCGAGACAGTGTCTAAGCACTGTCTTAAGACTGCCTGCTGAACTCATCGGAAATTAGATTAATATTACCCATTAAGAGGCTTTCTCCAAACATAGTACCGTAATAAATTTCTATTTGAAGTTAAATTCCACGTGGGGAGAGTTGAATTTGTTTTTCCGATTACAGACTAACCGTTAATGAATTTTCGCTCACTACGGTACCCGCTGGCACAATTTCTAGGCACAGTGCTCTGGAGCGCATCGTCTTGGCTCTGTGCTCTATGTTTGTAGTGGAAGAAGACAGGTAGACGACAACAGGCCTTTTGGCCAAAACTATGTGGCCTTTCGAAAGTAAGAAGATTAGTTATGAAGTAAAACGTATATGAGCGCTTCATGTGTCGGTGTGATTTCTGTTTTTAAAAGATCAAGAAAAGGAGAGGTTAGCTAGTTAACGGCGATTCATGTTGAATTTGTCGAACCGTGACTTGTATGTTTTGATTGTACTCCCGTTTACAACCTCCGCTGGAAGTCTGTTCCATTCTTCGACAACTCTACACGGGAAGAAAATACGCGTGATGTCGATCGAGAAACGCTTCTCAACGATTTATTAGGCATTATTCCTGGTCACCCCATTTACATCAAGAATAAAAAGGCTCGCTCGGTCGACTTTTTTCTTACCCTTCATAATCTTCAATACCTTGATCATGTCACCTCTGACTCGACGCTTCTCTAGCAAATGACGGTTGAGTTCACGTAGTCTGTCTTCGTACAATTTATTGCGCAACGAAGGGATAAGAAGGGATAACGTCTTTTCTAAGATACGCAGACCAGAATTGAACGTAACACTCGAGATGCGGTCTAACAAAAGCGTTTTATACGTAGATAATAGAGCGCTTTTGTACGAGATAGTGCGGGATATCATAGCTAGCATATTGTTATCGATTTTTTGGCAGCATAGTTACATTACCTGCTGCTT
>SDVV010011932.1:0-15658 GCA_016164225.1 Gammarus roeselii
TATATATATATGGTTAGCGTATACGACTGCAGTGTCAGACTCTGGTGCTGCATGTCGCGAGTTCGAGCCTAGGCAGGGACACGGCGGTCTTGTGGCGGGGAGATTTGGTCCCTCCCCGCTCTGTATCTGCCTTACTTAGCCACCCTCCTAACTAGGGGGAAACGGCTTTATGTCTATACATACATATATATTAAACCCATTTAAGTCTCCTGTAAGCTTATAGTGGTTAATTTTTTCGTATGGCACAATAGATTTTTAGATGTGGGCTAATTGTACTGATAAAATAAATAACGATTCTTCTCTGACTCTCAGGTCATGAACGTCCCTGATGATGACCCGAAGCGACTCGGCGAGACACGGGTGCCACGATAGAACAAACGTGGGTGCCACGATAGAACGAACGTGGGTGCCATGATTGAACGAACATAGTAGGCTCTCAATGCCCGCACGACGGTATCAAACGAGTATTAGCTCACTGTGTGTTGATACAAGAGGTGTATTGAAACAGTGGACTAACATTGTGAAGTAATGGAAACCCTTTCCAAGTTGTAATGATGCAATGTTGGAATTATTCAATGTTGAAAGTTGATTGTATAAATCGTTTATAAAAAACAAGACTCGTCTCTTGTTTTATTTTTGTCAGTTGTGAGCTTCACTGAAGCACTACTCTTAACGTCATGGACGACGTTGTGACTCCTAATGGTAGGAGTATACCCTCAGATGACATCATGAGTGATGTCGGAGACCCCAACACTCCGGGCAGAAGAAGAAAATACAGTGAAAGGGGGGGACAAGATGGAAGAAGTGGTGGGGGACAACCCTACGGAGTTGAAGGAAATGGTGGGGGTGGGGGATACACGAGTGACAGTGGAAGAGAACAATTGCATGGGGAGGTAGGAGGAATGGTGTATTGTGATGGAAGGGAAAGTGGCCTCACCAGAAGCAGTGGAGATCGTGTTGGAGGAGGAGTGGACGGTTCAAAAAGAAGCGGCACCACATCAGCCAGAGCGAACTCAACGCCAGCACATCCTTCGTCCTCCGCTCAGAACAGAGGCTACAAACTTGGCCTGTATGGTTGGCGGAGGCGCTGCCTCTATTTCCTGCTACTCTTCCTAACAGCCACGGTAACGCTCAACCTTGCGCTCACGCTTTTCTTCATGAGAGTGCTGGACTTCTCATCGGTAAGGATTACATGTGACCTACTTATATCAATGTGTCACACGACTACAAATAAGGTGGCTCAAACATTGGACCTAAATTTACACTCTGGTCACTGAACACTGGTATAGTTGGGCAGTTCTTAATGCAAGGTTATATTTCTCATGTACTGGTCATGTTTGCTGCTCCTTCGATTGCATACAACACGCTTCTCCCATTGAATGAACCACACATGTATGTCCCTTAATTACTTCCCGCGGCCGATGTTATTCTGACCGGTTCAATGGGAGGGTGACAGGTTCGTACTGCGACGCTCAACATCGGTTAAAACATGCTTGAGTCTTTTCCTTAATAATTGCCATGCACACAAAATACTCCAAACTCCTTCATTAGACGCGATTAGATTCGTTCGCCTGTAGGATGCTGGCGATTGTTGCTGTTTTGGAGGTTTTCCTTACTATAAATATATGAACCTTCAATTGATACGTGTGAGATAGTTTTGGCCTTATGTGTAATGATGCACTTGATGATTTTTACGCTCTTACCTCAGTTTTTTTAAGTCACACAAAATTTGCTAATACTGATTTTCCACAAGGAGTCAATTGATACGAGTAATAAATGACCAACAATCCACTCAATTCAACCCACATGCAAACATTCCACCGTCTAAACTCTTGCTCCCACACAGGGGCGGGGAAGGGAGGGTGGGAGATATAGGGGGCAGACTGGTCCTAAGGCCGTCATGAATCATGGAAAACGACTGGGGCAAAATATTCAGTTAATCGGTTTACATGGCCATGTTCTTTTCCTTGGGACACTGCCCCCTGGCGGCGGTGGTGGGAGTTGTCACACTGAACACGGTAGAGGCGCTGTTTCTGTTATTGGCTCGGTGTTGCCTTGATTTGGGTTGAGGCATGTTTCAATCGAGAGTTTTGCGTTGTTTTGGTTATGAGTCGCCGACTGTTGTTGTAAGATATATAACTAAAAAATTGGTACAGCCCATCTAAATGATTGATGATTATTGCGTTATTGGAGGAACCGGTGTTCGATGCAATGGCTAGTGAACGATTTGGGCATGTCATGTTCTAGGCAAAGACATGTTCTTCCCCTAACATTAATCAGGGAATCATTTAGGGATGATTCGATTAACGTGGGCCAGGGGGTGATTTTGGACTCAGTTTTATATTGCAATTATATAACAATCGTAGCATGACTTAGTCGAGAGCATTGTACAGAGAATAACAATCAATATATTTGTAGCGTCATCAGCATAGCAGAGCTGTCTTTTGTAGAATGTAGTTGGTGCTTTAAAAATAATTATATTCTCTTTTTCGAAGCATTCCACTAATAGCGATTGAACCAATAGGGATTTTTTTATCATACGGATTTTTTTTTTTACTAGAAAGAATAGGTCCTAAAATAAGCTGCATTTTGACTTGATTCATGAACAATGGAAAATGTTGACTGAACATGTAGTTCCACTGAAACATCATATTTCAATCTGCCTTTTTCTATGCCGAATAAACTACCAATTTGGTTACAGGATGCGTACTAATTTTTTTTTCAGGTGTAGCAACGCTCAAAAATATTCAACTGTCAATGTTTGTCGGGTCTTAATTTAAATTCTTGATATCTCTTTCTACATTCAGACTACACCAATTGACTGATAAACAACCTAGAATGAAATTCCTTGTCACTACTTTTAGCTTACCATTTAACCAAACGATTATTCTGCACAATTTATTCGTTATATGACGGGAAAATTTATTCGTTATATGACGGGATAATGTGCAATTCCAGAAGAAAACACGCGCCTTTTTTCTTGGTAGAAGTTATAGGGTTCGCTAATAACAGTAAAGTGCGTGCTTGCTTCAGTAGCATGTGTCGGTGTACAGAGGTTTCAAGTGATTTATTCCTTTGCAATGATCTGTATCGATTTATTATATTATTTCCGAAGAAATATTAATTATTCCAAACAACTAATCGTACTGAATCTTTATGACATTTTACGAATACGATTACCGACGCTAATGAGAACGAACAAAATAATAGCTCGTAATTCATAAGTAATTGAGCACATCCTGTCAACATTATTTCCTATTGTTGGTCCATTAAGATGAAGCAGTATTTATACTCGATTTGTGAATTGCTTTCTCTATGTACAACTCGTTATTTCGTTGTGTATGGAAACTATATGTATTACCTCAATATCAATGACCCAGGTTATCGGATCAGATGGGGGGCCAGAATTCATATATTAAAAGTATATGACATTATTTTTCACGTTTTTTTAGAAAATATAACAATCATGGGAATATTTCAATATTTCGTTCAAGTTCATTTTTCCTACAGTCAGAATATATTTTTAGAACCCCCAATGTAGTACAACCATCCTGAGATCTAATTCTTCCGACCCTTTGAGGAATTAAGGTGACCAGCATGAAACCTTCAAAACAGAGCTAGGGATATTGATAATCAGAATAAGAACTCTATATCTCTCCCCAAGCCTTTCTATTAGATAATTTATTCCAACAAATACAATTATCACACAGGCTTAGTTAGATGTCGGAGCTGAGCTGTTGATAACGGTGGCGCCCCCTCAACATAATCGCCTGGCCACTGTAGTTATCCTTTCGAATCAATGAAAAAGCCGTCATCAAATGGGTCTCGATCCTACATCAATCCAATCCTCCAAGTAATGTCTCGAAATAACCAATGTGCTTCTTCCAATAACCAATGTGCTTCTTCCAATAACCAATGGGCTTACTTCAGTAACCAAGTTCTTTCTTCCAATAACCAATGTGCTTCCTCCAATAAGCAATGTGCTTCCTCCGACCAATGAAGCCTTTTTTCAGAGTCTCAGAACGGACAAATATGGTAATTCGGTAACTGAGCACTTCATCAGCTACTTAGTCCTGGTTAGGCAAGAGCAATGGGGACGTAATAAAAGAAAATGTCTTTAATTACTTAGAAATTTGTATTTATTACGATAATAGAATGAATGTAACTAATAAAGTATAATGTGTCTATGAAAAATAATTAAAAAAATCAATTACTATAAGAGAATGCAAGTAATTACTATTTTATTTTAGCCAGTTCTGCACCTCTTCCACTAATACCGTCAGATGTAATAGACGGAGCATCGTTGGTCAATCGTTGGTCGACGGCAAATCGCCTTTATTTCCGTTTGTGACACCCTTTACCACCGGCCCCTTGTCTCCAGACAGGCCTGGGGGCGCTGCAGATCGTCAGAGGGGGCCTAGTAGCCACGGGTCCAGTACATGTCATGGACACGTTAGTGGCAACTCACGTGACCTCAAGGCCCCACGTCCCACTGACGTTGATAGCGGCACACAACGTCAGCATCGCCTCTGTGGATACTGCGGGACATATCACCAGCTCCATGGTGCTCGGTGAGTTGTGCTTCAAAGTGTCACCAGCTCCATGGTGCTCGGTGAGTTGTGCTTCAAAGTGTCACCAGCTCCATGGTGCTCGGTGAGTTGTGCTTAAAAGTGTCACCAGCTCCATGGTGCTCGGTGAGTTGTGCTTCATAGTGTCACCAGCTCCATGGTGCTCGGTGAGTTGTGCTTCAGAGTGTCACCAGCTCCATGGTGCTCGGTGAGTTGTGCTTCAAAGTGTCACCAGCTCCATGATGCTCGGTGAGTTGTGCTTCAAAGTGTCGCCAGCTCCATGGTGCTCGGTGAGTTGTGCTTCAAAGTGTCACCAGCTCCATGGTGCTCGGTGAGTTGTGCTTCATAGTGTCCCCAGCTCCATGGTGCTCGGTGAGTTGTGCTTCAGAGTGTCACCAGCTCCATAGTGCTCGGTGAGTTGTGCTTCAAAGTGTCACCAGCTCCATGATGCTCGGTGAGTTGTGCTACAAAGTATCACCAGCTCCATGGTGATTCATAACGCTCGCTCCATGGTGCTTGGTGAGTTATGCTTCAAAGCGTCTCCAGCTTCACGGCTCTCGGGTGAGTCGAAATCCATAGCGTCACCAACTCGTTCCATGGGGCTTGGTGAGTGGCGCTCCAAAGCGTCAACAGTTCCTTGGTGCTTTGTGATCAATGTCTAAATGCCATGTTATAAAGTAACCAAGTTATCGTTCGCTCTTGTCCAATTATGTTTTTGCGCTACGTGGGGGGAGAGGGAGTTTTACCGGGAAATTTTTCCATATGTAATCTTCTCTCAATCGAATGGTGTTTCCACTGAATCCATTGTGTTCAGAAGGTTGTCCTTATTCTATTGTCAATACGCTCACTATTTTGACGCTGATGTTCACGAGCGAAAGATTTGGTTATTATCACTATTATGAGAGGAAAGGGCTGTGGCATTTATTCAATTTGATAAAATATAACAGCTTTGTCAATATCCTATTGTTGTCTTTTGATTATTGTAATGTTATGTAGTTACGCTGATTTGACATCGTTGGAATTTAACGTTACTTGCGGTGTAAGAGGTCCTACATCTGACCTAAGTTACTTGCAGTGTATGAGGTCCTACGTCGGGCACGATTTAACGTTACTTGCGGTGTAAGAGGTCCTACGTCTGACCAACGTTACTTGCAGTGTATGAGGTCCTACGTCGGGCACGATTTAACGTTACTTGCGGTGTAAGAGGTCCTACGTCTGGCCTACGTTACTTGCGGTGTAAGAGGTCCTACGTCTGGCCAACGTTACTTGCGGTGCAAGAGGTCCTACGTCTAGCCCGATTTAACGTTTCTTGCGGTGTAAGAGGCCCTACGTCTGGCCCGATTTAACGTTTCTTGCGGTGTAAGAGGCCCTACGTCTGGCCCGATATCTAATCGTGGCAGAAGACTGTTATCATTATTATACAATTGCATTTATCATATCTGTCAAACCACATAAAAATTGCATCTTTAAATGTTAATTTGACCTTGGGCCTTTCTTCATTACGTCCTTCTGCCGTCTTCTCACCTATTTATTTCGTTCAGCTCTAGCATTTTCCTTCACCTTTCTCCTCCATGCTCCTGCTCTTATCCCCTCCTCACACCTAACCCTTTCTCACTCCCGCCCCCCTCCCTCCCCCCTCTCTCACATCACCCACGTCCCACCCCTTGTCTTCTGAGGTCCTCCAGCAACACTAACAGGCACTTCATTACTCCGAGGGCCCCAATATATGCCTGACTAACAAGACTAAGACGCTCACATACACACAATAAGAGCATCGGCCGTCCTGCCGCAACCCCTGCCTCCTCACCCCCCCCCCCTCCCTCACACCCCTCTCTTCTTCCACCGTCTCCTCCACCCGGGCCAAGGCTGACATCTAGGTGGAGGGTGCCGAGGAAGGGAACGTACTGTTCTCCACCAGGAAAGAAGTATCGTAGACCTCAGTACAGGTCGACTGTCCTCCATGTTCAAGGAGTCTGTAGGAACAATTCTTTCTCAGGAATCATGACCTTTTCGCGAGGTCCATCTGTACAGGACAGATCTTTTTTCAAATTTTCATCCAGGAAAAAAATAATCCGTCTCTTCAGCACATGGTCTATCTCCTTCCTGCTTCCTGCAAAGAAAAGATGTATTCTGGTCATTCTGCACAGGAGGTATTCTGGTCATTCTGCGCGGGAGGCATTCTGGTCATTCTGCACAGGAGGTATTCTGGTCATTCTGCATGGGAGGTATTCTGGTCATTCTGCACAGGAGGTATTCTGGTCATTCTGCACAGGAGGTATTCTGGTCATTCTGCACTGGAGGTATTCTGGTCATTCTGCACAGGAGGCATTCTGGTCATTCTGTTTCTGGAGGTATTCTGGTCATTCTGCACTGGAGGTATTCTGGTCATTCTGCACGGGAGGTATTCTGGTCATTCTGCACTGGAGGTATTCTGGTCATTCTACACGGGAGGTATTCAGGTCTTTCTGCACTGGACGTATTCTGGTCATTCTGCACGGGAGGTATTCTAGTCATTCTGTACGGGAGGTATTTTGGTCATTCTGCACGGGAGGTATTCTGGTCATTCTGCACTGGAGGTATTCTGGTCAGTCTGCACTGGAGTTATTCTGGTCATTCTGCACTGGAGGTATTTTGGTCATTCTGCACGGGAGGTATTCTGGTCATTCTTCACGGAAGGTTTTCTGGTCATTCTGAACGGGAGGTATTCTGGTCATTCTGCACGGGATGTATTCTGGTCATTCTGCATGGGAGGTATTCTGGTCATTCTGCACAGGAGGTATTCTGTTTATTCTGAGCAGGATTCATCTCATTCAAGGTCTCTGCGAGGAAAAGAAGTAGCCTGGTCTTTGTATTCTGGACCAATCTCCTTACTGTTTGCCATTAGGAAAATATGTAGTCTGAGCCCCTCTGCAAGAGCCCACCATCTTCTTTTATTCTCCGTGGTGGAAAGGTATCTGGTCTCTCTGTGTAGAGGCTTTCTCATTCATATCCAGAGCAATTAGGCAGCAACTTTTATTTGGTAATTTCGCGCATGGGTTGACTGTTTCATGTTTTGAACGAGGAAAGAGTGGGTCTGACCCATTGTTCTTGTTTTCCCTGAGTCGATGAGGTAGCCTTACCCAATTGCCCAGACCATACGTATCACAGCTTGACCACTCATGAGGGAAGCATAAGCTTCAACTCTCACGTTAGAGAAATCTGATTTGCGGGGGAAAGGTTCCCCTTTGCAGCCACTTGGTGAGTTACGGAAAAGCAAAAAATCTTTGATTGTATGATCAATTCAACATTGCAGGTTTAAGTTGACGGCGGAAATTCGTATCAAAAGAGTGGAAGCAATTCACAGTTTATTTTTTTTCAGATCAAATCTATTATTGAGACTCTTAAGTCATGTAAAGTAATTTTGAAACAAGGTGAATCCAATCGAAATAAACGTGCTTAGACATACTTTTTAAATCTACGGTATTTGAGGTTGATATTTCACTACCTTTACAATATGTTTTTAATGGTGTAGTGAACTGCCACAAATTCGATTACCTAGCAAGTTACGAACTGCCACACGTCTCCGAAGTGATTTAGATGAATTTATTATGACTTTACATGATTTTGCAGGTTGATTGGCTGCTAATTTGAGGATGGTAGGGCAGAAGACCGTCCCCCTATAGCAATACAGTTAGAGAGCAGTTGTGCTACACAAATCACTGAGCAAGCAGTAAGATTGGTTACGAGCTGGTATGAACCACTAGCAAATAATTATGGCACAAGCGGATTATCGTGGACTAAGCAATTTTCAAAAGACTCTTAGAGTTTTCTATGTTAGGTGCTTTAGCTGAGTCACCATTGCACAGCTACTGTGGCTTGGTTGCTAGGGCTTACCCACTAAGACTTTGTTGTAATTGTTTGAGTGTTAGGGCTTGGCAGACATGACTGTTTTTAAGGACTTATTGTTATGGCTGCTGGCAAAGTATTGGTTTGTGGGGTCATAATTTAGCATATTCTTCTTGATTCATGGGGACTTTTTAATGGTGTGCTTCAGTCTTCTACCTACTTTATTATTGTGTCGGTCAATCAGCTTATTAATGTGGGTCCACTTTCTACTAACTACACACTTCTCACTACTCAATGTATAAAGATCCCGACTACCATATTATCCCCTGTGAGGTTCAGATTTTAATAATGTGGTCTTTAAAGAACCCGTGGAAAGGTACATAGTTGAAACCCCGGCACCCAGTCAATATTGGATGATGGATTACGGTTGACTGACCAACCATAATCTAAGCATACAATTTACACTTTATCGCAATTCTTGATGATTTGAGATAAAGTTACTTTGAAGAACCTGACAAGTGCCCATTTTTTATTTCCGAATTTTAATCAGGTTAACATGTTAATTTTTCATAGGTTTCTATTTTATTTGAAAATCAATAGTTGTGGTGATTTAAATATTTTACAGTCTGTAGGGCTAACAGACTGGCCTATTTGAATTACTGTATCCTTGAAACTAATCACTTAGACCCATTAGTTCCCTCAGCCTCTGCCTCAGCCTCTGCCTCACCTCCAAGACCTCCCTTGCAAGGCCTCCCATGGAGAAGGGGGCCTCTCTAATCCTCCTTTAGTGCTCATAGCCTGAAATTTAAAGTCGGTCAATGTTGTGTAGGGAGCGCATTTGTAGGCCTCCTTTCTCATTTAGGGTCCTGGAATTATGATAGGGACTCAGTTTAATTCAGCATTTTGTGGAAAGCAATCGGAGGATTTACTTTAGGGACCGAGACTATCGTTGCATACCACAGTTACATACATGCAAATGGCCGTGGCGATACCTTACATCCGATTCTCGTTGGAAGTTACTTATCAATTCAACATACAAAATTAGTTCTTTGTTCGTACCCGAATCAGCACATTCTATTAATTCGAAATCAGTTATTTTGTAATGTTTGTAACGACCAAAATGCACAAGCACACTGAACTAAAATTTAACTCAATTTTTGGAATAGCTTCTAATCTTCCTGCTTGGTTTCCTCCCCGACTTCGGGAGCCTCTAACTTTATTTATGCTAACCTGCCTGGTTGCTTATCTACCACAGACTCAGGAAACCTCTAATTTAATCCAATTACACCTGCCTGCTTGCTTGCCTCCCACAGACTCAGGATGCTTCTAACTTTCCAACCAAACCTGCTAACTCGCCGGCCTTCAAAAGATTCAGGGAACCTCAAACTTTATACAATCGACCCAGCCTGCCTATCCCCCTTGCTCGTATGCCTCCCACTGACTCAGAAAGCAGTAACTTAATTCAATCTAGCCCACCTGCTCGTCGCCTCCAACAGGCTCAGACAGCCTCTCCTGCTCCACGGGCCGCCTGGCCATCAAGGACACCCACGGAAGACTGCTCTTCTCGGCATCTAGGGAGGAGGTGGTGGTGGGAGCTCGGCGCCTGGTGGTATCAGGTGAGTTGTGGTGGTGAGGGTTTGGGGTCTGGTGGTATCAGGTGAGTTTTGGTAGCGGAAACTCGACATCTGGTGGTGTCGTAGAGTAGTGGTAGGAGAAGCTCAGTGCATGGGGGTGTCAGGTGAGTTGTGGTGATGGTGCTAGGTGCCAGGTTGTAAAAGGTGAGTAGCGTGGGAGTTCAGCGTATGGTGGTGTCAGGTGAGATGTGATGGTGAAAGCTCAAAATCTGGTGAGGTCAGGTGAGTTGTAGTGGTGGAATCTCGGCGCCTGTTGAGGTCAGGTGAGTTTTGGTGGTGGTAGATCACCGTCTGGTGGCTTCAGAGGAGTTGTGGTGGAGGGAGTCTCAAGTCGTTTCTGGTGTGTTGGGATAGTGGGAGCTTAGCGCCTGGGGGTGTCAGTTGAATTATGTTGGAGGGTGATCGACGTCTGTATGTGACAGTTTAGTTATTGAGGTGGGTTCTCGGCGCCTGGTGATGTCAGGTAAGCTGTAGTGGAGGGTGCTCGGCGTCCGGTCTGGGGGCATCAGTGGAATTGTTGAGGGTGTTAGATTGAGTCCAGTTTGGCTGTAATGACAAGCAAGCACATACACAATATTTGGAATACTAACTGGTACTTTGTGTTGAATACAAGTTAGTATTTCAAATATTGTGCTAATGTTTGGTATTACACCCGAACTAGTCTCCGGATTAGTGGGTTGGAAGGCTGGGACAATAATGTTACAATGTTGTTAACGACATTTCTGATAGAGGGCAATGATTAAAAGAGTAAACGCACTCCAGAATTTATTGGAAAACTCCTTCGCACAGAAAATCGATTTGAATCTAACAAACGCTCTCTTCTGGTCATCATGAAATTGCGATTTATTTTTTGCTAATTCACAAACCGATGGATGTGTAGGAAAGCCCTAGTTTAAGTGGCGTAACATTTTGAGTAGACACTCGATAGGCAGTATTTAGTATTGCTACGAGGAGGCGAGATCAATCTCACAAAAAACTGCATTTCAAACCTATTCAAATCTAACATTTTTTTATATCTTGAAAATCCTCATCAACAATGTAACAAAATCTTCACTCATTTAAATATCTTATAGCAATAACAAGTACTGGACCAGCTCACGTTCTATATAAGTAAAATACCCTTCATATACCTGTCTTCGTGCTACGTTTCTTGTTTTCCTCAATTTTCCAGAAGACAGGCAGGCCGTTCAGGGCGATAATAGACTCCGAAGCGGCATAAAACATGTTATTGTCCTTCGAGATTGGAGAATTTGGACCCGGTGTGACCGACTCATAAGAAGCCCTGCCTGACAATGCACAGCAGGAACTCTTAAGAATTACTAAGGAAAAACAGCAACGACCTGGACAGAAGCCTTATGTCGAGGAAATGTTTACAGGCATTGGCCTTGCCTGCAAACTGTTAGCTTGTAAACTCTACCTTTTACAGTCAGTTGTCTATTATGAAACATTTTCATGAAGGACAGAAGCGTATGTTTTGCATTTAGCCAAACGATTGTAAGTCTGGGAAAAATCCTCTGTCTGAGGACAACTTGGATCTCGGTGTGAACCTTCTCGACTCAAATGCTTGGCTTCGCTCGTCGGTTGATAAAACTGAGGCTCCGTCTCAATCGCATCTTATAACATTGTAAAGAAAAACTCTAGGGAAAGTATGATGTGGGTTAGGTTACTTTTAATGGCTTAACTTTATGATCAAAAGAACGTACTATCACGCCCAAGCAGTATATTGCAGGGCTAGTAAAAATATCGACGGGGAATGTGACGTCAAAATGAATGCTAAACAGCATAAATACCTCGCCATTTTGTAGACAATATTTTTCCAAATCATACGTAAAAACAAAATTCTTCTGGATTCACATACAAATAAACAACATGTTTTTTTTCCACATGATGAAACGCTAATGTCTGAACAGTTGCCATTAACTATTTATAATCCTGTAAATAAATAGAATATTAAGAAATGCTTTTAAAGAGCAAGCAAAACTCGAACCCGGGTTAAGGGGAATGCAAATTTTGCCCTTAAACCCCTCTGGAAACCATCTCTCAGCAGCATTGGATGATTCGGTTTTGCGCTCCTGTTCCCAAGCTCTACTGTATATTTTCATCCTGGAGAAATATTTTATTTATTTATGTTTTCGTTATAATGAATATTGAATGATGCTAAAAAATTAATAGTTAATTTACGAACAGGAATATACCATAGTACTGATATGTCGACGTGGTGAGGTTCCCGAGCAAGAAGAGTGCTGGACTTGGCAAGCCTCTCCAAGTTTGTATTAAAGAAAATGTTGCAATATCACAACATTAACATGTCATATGGTACATTATTCTTCACATGATAGTAGGTAATTCACCTCAATTCATCTCAACAATAAATACTCCACTCGGAAAGCCATTCTAGCGCAACAGCACTAACCAGTTCTCTTCAATCGCCTATCGAAGACTTGTAACCGAAACCTTGACTCAACCCAAAAGTGAGCAAACTGCTTGACAATTTAATACCATTCCTACCGAAAAATTAAGTAGTTGACCCGCTTTTTGGCAGCGCCGAACTTCTTAGAAAACACGTGAATAAATGGGCTGGGTGTGTCATCTGAATGATGGTAAGCCGTACCTGTTCACTATTACATTCCTTTACGTAAACATCTACCGTCTCTACTGTTTAGCTGCCTGCTGCTGTCTGCTTCCGTCTCAAAGCCCGCCATCTATATTTATACACTGCTAAACGTATATTACACAAAGTTTCGTGGTTGCAAGAACAAAATTATTGAAATGTTTTAAATTTTCATTCAGCCTTGCCGATGAAGGTGAATTAGCTGTATGACGATCATCAAATTTGTAAAACTGAATGCACTATTGAAAGTTTGAATTAGCAACATTAAATCATTATTACTTAAAGAATAAATTAAAACTAAGCATTATTATCCAGTTTTTCAATTGCACTACCCTACAACATTTTCTTCAGAACTTGTCCGAGATTCCACAATGCTCAGATTTTTTCTCAGATACAGATACAATTCTTTGTGCGTCACTGTTAATCAGCTACATTTCATTTGAAATCAACCCTGAAATATGCTTGCAACTGTCACGCAACCAGGAGAAGGAGAAGGAACAGGCGACCACCCTACCCGACGCAAACACCATCTACTCAACCTATTGTCCTGGGGGATTAACCAATCCTACATCATCAGGATGGTGTTCAATCTAGGAACAAAACCTGAAAGACTGCTGCATTGATTATCTTTCAGCACATAACAGAACACGGGAACCCTGAGCCACGCGAACGCACCATCAGGGGCCTAAATTGGACCAATGCCGTGACGCTAAGATCATCATTTGGACAGTAAAACTGACTTCGTCACGGGAGCTGAGGAGAAATAATATCGGAGCTTCCCTTGCGCTGTACAGTACTGTGTTTGTGCGTGTGTGACGCCTAATTTGGTGTACCTGGCTACGATCGTAGAACTCTGTTCTGATGAAGTGTAAGGAAACACCTGAATTTATTGACCAAGAAACAAAATTAGTTTACTTACAAAGTCATCGTGGACAAATTTCCGTCATAGGCATCCAGCATGGATGTCTATGACGGAAATTTGTGCATAGTGACACAGATGCTCTCCTCGCTTACAGGGTCGTGAATAGGGAAATGCTGTAAGTGGTAGGGAAATGCTTTAAGTGGTAGGGAAATGCCGTAAGTGAAAGGGTACTGCTGTAAGTGATAGGGAAATGCTGTAAGTGATAGGGAAATGATTTAAGTGATAGGTAAATGCTGTAAGTGGTAAGGAAATGCTGTAAGTGATAGGGAAATGCCGTAAGGGTTAGGGAACTGCTGTAAGTGATAGGGAAATGATGTAAGTGATGGGGAAATGCTGGAAGTGAAACGGAAATGCTGCAAGTGATAGGGAAATGCCGTAAGTGATAGGGAAATGCTGTAAGTGATAAGTAAATGCTGTATGTGATAGGGAAATACCGTAAGTGATAGAAAAATTATGAAAGTGATAGGGAAATGCTGTAAGTGATAAGGAAATGCTGTAAGTGATGGGGAAATGCTGTAAGGGATGGAGAAATGCTGTAAGTGATAGGGAAATGCTGTAAGTGATAGAGGAATGTGGTAAGTGATGGGGAAATGCTGTAAGTGATAGGGAAATGCTGTAAGTGATGGGGAAATGCTGTAAGTTATAGAGAAATGCTGTAAGTGATGGGGAAATGTTGAAAGTGATAGGGAAATGCTGTAAGTGATGGGGAAATGCTGTAAGTGATAGGGAAATGCTATAAGTGATTGAGAAATGCTGTAAGTGATCTGCTCCTCCATTGTGCTGTCAGTCTGTGTGACGTGCATTGGGATTCCACGTATCGCTGTTTGGTATCAACATATTACCTAATCTGGACAATTAAAGGTTCTTGCGACAGAAACAAAAAAAATCTTCGCTGCCTGAAAATTATATTTCAGAAGCAAAACGAGCTGGTTTCCGCAAAAAAACAAGTTTTGTTGTGTCGGATGACGGAACGGTTAGCAAACATTTACTTTAGGGAAGCATGGAGTCAGGGCTGCTGTACTCGTGTGGTTGCTGCAAACACCGGTTGGGCCTACGAAACAAAAGATAATCAGATAATTGGAGAATAGCAGTCCCATGTAACACGCACGTATGAGCCCGTTATACACAGCACTGGGATCATCAACCCTACTCTGAATAGGTGAAAAGGTCTGTTGCTTCATGTACTGACAGTTTTTTTCTGTTTCTATTGTTTCTCCAACCGTCAGAAAGTAAACGAGTGTGCCATCTTGTCTTCGACCGTCAGGAAGTAAACTAGTGTGCCATCTTGTCTTCAACCGTCAGGAAGTAAACTAGTGTGCCATCTTGTCTTCGACCGTCAGGAAGTAAACGAGTGTGCCATCTTGTCTTCAACCGTCAGGAAGTAAACGAGTGTGCCATCTTGTCTTCGACCGTCAGGAAGTAAACGAGTGTGCCATCTTGTCTTCAACCGTCAGGAAGTAAACGAGTGTGCCATCTTGTCTTCGACCGTCAGGAAGTAAACTAGTGTGCCATCTTGTCTTCGACCGTCAGGAAGTAAACCAGTGTGCCATCTTGTCTTCAACCGTCAGGAAGTAAACGAGTGTGCCATCTTGTCTTCGACCGTCAGGAAGTAAACGGGTGTACCGACTGGTGTGCTTATTGCCGCGTCACGAAGGCTCCATTAGCAGATTGGAAAAAAGATTACAATGTCTCCCATTGTCTCGGAATGGTTGATTAGGCATATCGTCTTAGCACTCATACTTCTCATCTAAAAAATTAAAAGTCTGTTTTCTTTACTGTAATATCTTGCAGCATTTATGATCAGTTGAATTAGAGTTATAAAAGAATCTCGTAAAAATCCCGATTCCCTTTGTACTAAAATTCTCCATTATCATCTGAGCACGCAATAGGATTTTCAATAACTTAACAAGTGTGTATTTTAAAAGCAGGATTGCATAGGATGTGGAATTGCAATCAAATTATGTGGAATACCTTATAATCTCACTTAAGAAGAATTGAGCCGAATATCGGAAGTTTTAATGTCTCACTAATACTAAAAATATCGGTAATTTTAGTGTCTAACTACTATTAAAATCTAAGAAAAAAAAAAGAAAAAATA
>SDVV010011933.1:0-15658 GCA_016164225.1 Gammarus roeselii
TGTGTATATATATAGTATATATTTAAACAATTGCATTCATCTTGTTCACAACACAATTTTCTTGCATGACCTATTGGTTGTAAACACAGTTAATGAGGGAGGATCCCTATTCTGGTAATTGTTGTCCGACAAAATACATGATTTAGTTTATATGATCAAATCGGTTGATGTAATTCCGGGTACACTGTTTCAATAACATCCCTGATTATAAAATCCCATGTTCGTTTATCTCATAGACATTATCGCCTTCTCCTAAACTCACCTAGCGAAGATCGAGGCATTCAACACTCTCATCGGTCACTTCATCATCTTCAATGTATGATAAGCTCACCTTATCTCTCCAGCTCACCATCAATCTAGTGTGAGCTACTCAAGGCCAAACAATTCGTCACATTTTCGGGCCGACGGCAAATGATGCCCGTCGCTGCAAGATTTTGTACGTCATTAGTTACCCCTGGAACACTCCTTGTAGTAAGGCTATGGAAAGAGAGCAAGACCGAAGGAAGTAAGGAAACTCGTGATGCACTCAACACGTAGCACAGTTGTTGAATTGGACGCAACGTTCTGAACGACCGAATTCAATCCTAATAAAGATCGCCGCGGCCGTTGGTATAACTTATATTCGAGTAATGTCTAATGACTGTAAAGTAACACAATTTGCTTTGATTTATGAGTTGTCACGTTGGGAGAATAAATCGTGATGATGACAATTGTAAAATGAACTGGGTAAAAGAACACGAAATTTATTCATGTATATCTCGGATAGGTACTATGCCAAATTCGAGGCCCGCTTGCAAGAATTGTTAACCTCCTGTCCTTTAACGAGGACTGAAGTATCGCAAATCAGTAATCGGGTACATCGGGCGCTTCAAATGTCGGTGATTTTAGTGGCGATTCCTGGCTGTAGAAGGTCCAAATCCGCTCGTAAGCGTTGCTCTGGTCCATAGTCCATAGCCCAGGAAACGTACCGTGGGTTCGTTTCCTGGGCTATGGACTATTGTTTTTCATGATGGTGAAATCACTGTTAATTTTAACTTGATATTCCCTTGTAACTAAATTGAACATTTATGCTATATGAGTCAAGAAACTAGTTATCCTAAATCGATTTTTGACTGAATAAGTGGGTGTTGGATATCCTTTTCAACGTCTCGAGTTGCCCTAAGATGAGTCCTCCATCGATGCACGGGCGGCATCATCGAAACAACTCAAATGAATGATGGATAAATATATGCGTGGTAGGAATTGTTAGCGGATAACAAACCGTTGCGGATTGTCTGCAACCAGATGTAAATTTTAGGGATTTGAAAGCGTTGTTGTTTGGGTTTGAAAACAGGACTAAACTCTACTGAATAACTCATTTAATCATTCCAATTTTGACGAGCAAACTGAACTAGCATAGAAACTTGAATACATACTATTCGAACACATATCGATTTAGAAAATAAAACAAATCTCAGTGCAACTCCCAGAGTATCTATAAATGTTTACCCTTATCACAATATTTATTGAAACCACCTACATAAAAGTTCCATTTTCCACCCTCGCTATTCCTACCGGTATATTTTCAGTCGCCCTCTTCTTCTTGACTACGCCTCTATACTCTGGACTGTTAAATGGTAATCGAATATGAGAGAACATTACCTAAAACATACGATTTCGAATGCGGTATATTGTTTAAAAAAAATTATTCAGATTTATTTAACTCTGTTTGGGTACATTTTTTACCTCGTTTCGCCCCATAAGCTATTATTTTTTTATTTTGTATTAGAAATCCGAAAAAGATATACACAATCGGACTTTTATACAGAATTCTGTCTGGAGATTTGATCGATCGACCTTCTTAATCTCATCCTGTCAATGACCATATTGTCCTGAAGATCGATGTTAACCGCAACCTATCATGTGCCTGATAATGAACTCTATATACAAAAATATCAGATGAGAGAACACACTTACTTAAGATCTGTGATAAAACATTTGCTATCGGTAAGATGTATCCATAATAATAATGCAAACACCATCCATTTCTAAGTCCGCTCCAATCATACATCGGCGTTGTAATGCCATTTCGGCCACTGTGTTTGTTGTATGGAATCTTTCGAATAACAATTTACACAAATTAGGCACGAAAGATTGCATCCTATAATTGTATATTGTGAAATGTACTCTAATAAATATCAGTTTCATGTCCTGCAGAATGAAACTCCCCGTTATGAAATATAAGTTGAAGTTATTCCCTTACGAATGGTTTAAATTGACCGCTGCTCCAACTGAAAGCGTTGAACTCTGCTTATCGACTGCAAGCAAATCAAGACGCCTCCTACAGCCGAGTAATTGCGATCCAGCGGTCCATTCCTGATATTTTATCCCTAGAATTAACAGCTTAAAGTTTATTGGAACTGTCCTTGATCAAGATTTGCACGCTTCGCTCTAAAACAATGCCGAAGTGCATGTCAATGATAAGCTTTTTGTTTCATGACTGAATAATAATGCAAAAAAATATGTTCAACGAAAATATAATGCAACGCATACATTAAAAATAGTACCGTTATTACCATTTTCATTTACTGAGGTTTTGTTAAAAAATATATATATATATATATTTTTTATTCAATTGACCCATTATTCAACTCAACATAAGCGTTCGATCTATCAACTACTGTTGTGATACGCTCCCAACTCTGCCATGCTTGCAAAATCAATACGATGGAGAGATTTTTGTTGATATGTTATGAGTTATAAACGATGTGCAGATGCGGATCATTGTAGATAAGATCAGTATGGGATGCACATTTTCAGAAAACATACTATATATTTTGTTCTGCTATAAGAAGAAGTGCGAACCTAAATGAGATCCATCCATCCCTGTCAGTTTAACTAAACTATTTATCCCACTTACAGTAGATGCAGGATTGAAATTTCATTCAGTCAGCAAGTACACGATCAAATCCATCAAAGATCGAACCCCAGCAGAAATAAGAGGTAGTCATTATTCATATCTGCCCATATTAAGGACATTGCCGGCAGCACGACCTGCTCACATCACATTCATGTTTGATTACCCACTTATTTTGGGCTTCAACGAATAGTAATCCCTGGACGATAATTCAGTTGGTATACTAATCAGCTGATCTCTTATAATGACGACTGATTGAGAGCAGAACCCGTATTTCTGATGCCACTCATCCAACGGAATCGTTACTACGACATATATCCGGGCCAGTGCCCTGAGTCAGCATCTGTTATAAGCGAGACATAAATGGAATAAGGGAATTTCAATGAAGATAAAAATATTCATATAACTTGATATAGTTATGCATTGGTTTGAAGGGGAAATAATTCTTTGATTTCATCAACGCTCATTTTCATTTGCAAGCGCCCCAAAGATTGGCCGCTGCAAGGTGCTGGTTGACACTTGGATAGGTGTTATCTAGATGACACTGAACGTCTGCATCTCTACATCAAAGAGGACTTGGTTCCTGGAATCAACGACGCGGTATGCAAATGAAGATCATTACAATTAAATTTACGTTAATCAAGAACTCAGTTTATTACATATATTTTACGAGGCACATTATCTTCTATAAAATTAAAATAAAAGTGCTGCGTTTGATATTCATTTGGGCGAGATCTCGCTAATGATGTAGGGATAAAACAGTTTGTTTCCAAAAATCATGAGATCACGATGAGGAAGCAAACACAAGTTTCAAAATCCTGTTTCGTCATGATTCTAAGAACTAATATTGAGAACCTCCCCAAATTCAGATGTTTTTATGAGCACGTTACACAATAAAGCATAAACAAATGGAACTCGCTATGCAGTAGAATTTACCTTTTCCTAGAAAAATACATGAAATATCAAATGTCATGAACAACAAATATGATTGTTTGGTGAATATCATATTATACAGTAAGACATTCATCAACATGACAAGTGTGCGGCTGCAATAATAACAAATTTATTTCTGTAATGCATGTATGATGAGAAAGGAGAAGTTTCTCACGGTCGGTGTGCCGGAGTTCCGACATTTGAATAGCCTCCAACTTCGACCTTCTCACAATCACAGTGTCTGTATTGGAGGACGCAACATCGCCACACTTTAACCTCACCTCTTGCACAATTCATTTTTCAAGACAATAACAGCAATGCATTTATTTACTTTTTATCTCTATAACATCATCTACAATAACTTCGGAAGGTTGGGTAAATGGAATTTCCAATGTTCCTTAAAGCTGAAATTGATAATGACCAATTGAGCAAAAAACATCGATTGCCCACGTCATGTGGCACTGGGTTGAATGACTACACCGTTCGTATTCTTCGTTCTTATTTGAAAATTATAATTAGACAGTTAATATTATTCCAATCTACAATTCAAGTCATCATTATTTCCATAGGTACGCAAAATGTTGATTCAGTAATGACTCGAAATAGTTCAGCATCAACGCGGAACAGAATTCAACAGAGGAGAGAATATTATCTCTGATCAACTAGTCTTATTATATTTATACTGTGAAACATTGTTGAGAAGTATATGTTCTGAAACAACATTTAAGCAATGAATAAATGATCGACTCTAATAAATTTTATATGCTATCATAGCTATGAAACTGGTACAAGAAGTTGTTCCATATTTAATGACACACTTAATCGACATATGATTTCTCTCAGTGATGTTCTCGAGAGAACAAAAGGCCGAAATCATACTCGAATACGAGAAGACTTCCTGTCCAGAAGCGTTGACCCGAAAATTCGTGAAGCGATTTAACGTCAGAGATAGAGAAAAGTGCAAACACCAGCCAAATCATTTCTAACGAATCATTTATAAAAATGAACTTCAAAGGTGCAGTCCCTAGGAAGCAAGACTTTCAGGACAACGTCAGAAACAAACCAAATCCTTGGTAAAGAGATTTCGAAAGGTCCTATTTTTTCCATTCAATAAGTTTTTAGAAAACCTGACTGCTGTATGTGTAGTTGTTGTGAAGTTGTCGTAAGCCGTTGATTTGGAAGCATTAATAGTTCCTTTAGTTACAGAAGCTTCGTTCAGCTCATAAAACTCAACTATTGAATTTTTCTTGCTGGATATTTAATTTTATTATAAAGACGAGAAACAAAATTGTTTATTCATAAACCACAGCCTATTCATCTAAATTTAAGATTATCGAGCGTCCCGAATTATCAATTTGAAAATTATTTGATGAATTGGCCCAACGTCAAAGCAAAGTAGGAGTCAAGCTATCATACATGAACTTACAAAGTAGATCAACATTTTGTACCATCAATTTGGAAGCTAATTTAAAATCTGAGTTATTGTGACTAGCAGTTGTATCATAATAAAACAGGCATGTCCACCATCTTTTACCATTCACCTGGTATGATAAGTTATGATTTTTTTTTTCGGAGGTCTAAAATGTATGTTTTAAAATACACGCACTTTAAAAGACACACCGCGCCACGGGGGAGTCTGCATTAACTTCGCGTTGGGACTCACGTGAAACATGGAAGCAACTACTACTACTACTTTAACAGACACGCCATGTACCTCTCTTCTGTAATCATTTCCCACGCACGAATGAATAATAAACCGGTTTCATTGGGTATTACGGCATCCACAAAAGTTTTCTTTCAGATTGACAGGAAATTAATTGGAACACGGGAAAAATACAAAAGAAAAGCAGCTATTAGTATACCTATTTTTGTTGCTGTTTGGAAGGGTCTGGCACCATAAATAGAGAGATGTATTGGAGAGTGGTTGGGGCATATTTAAAAGAAATATGAAGGAAGCGGTGTACAAAAACAGTCACTAACGTCAACATATGACGGGGCATTTAAGGGAGTTGTTTAAATAGATGTAGTCATCAAAAAATGAACTGTATTACTTCTAAAAAAAATTCAGTCGTAGTTGCTTCTTAAGAAGACTGATGGCAATCTTCTTCAGTCATCAGTCGCTCTAGGGGAATATGATGACAAATGTTTGTTATCTCCGAATATTTGTCATCACATTTTTTACGTGGTCAGTTGCAAGTGATTCTATAATTGTACCGGAATAAACTCGTAAATGGATTCCCACGTAGATGTGGGAGATGTAGATAAATGTTCGCTTGAAACCTTCATTAGGTCAGCAAATATAGTGCTTATCATGTCAAAAAGTTCAATAGACGATATGCTCGGATTTATTATCATGGTAGGTTCCGAGAGGGAATTTTGTCTCACTCCAGATTATTTTCAAGCGGATATGAAGAGCGGCGCGATATTTTGCAGCTACAAGCGTTGGAAAGCATGAATTCGAAACGTCTGCTGTGCGTTTCAATGGACGCTCTGAAGGTGAGCAAAGTGCCTCGTTGATGGGCCAACTCTTGCTCTGGGATATTTATAATTCTTTGCCCGAGTGAGTATCCTCAAAGTCCTTTTTTATTGAAAGCTTGAGGCTGCAGGCTCGAGACTACCTGACCTGGAGTGAGATCTTTTTACGGCCGGTTTCCTAAGGGTACAGTTTACCGTCAGCGCCAGTGCATGATGTGAAGTCACCAGTTCAAGCTATGAAGGAACCAGTGCATCCTACAATGGCACCAGTGCATGCTGTGAAGCCGCCAGTTGAAGCTATGAAGGCACTAGTGCATCCTATGAAGGCAGCAGTGCATGCTATGAAGGCAGAGATGAGCCCTCATAGCATGGATGAGGCTTCATAGTACGGATGAGCCTTCATATCACGGATGAGCCTTCATATTACGGATTAACTTTCATATCATGAATGAGCCTTTATGGCAAACATCAAGCAAACCAAGGATATTGAGTGAAATTGGTCATTCTAAATCCATATTTCTGGTCTCCTTCAATTTCAAGAACAATCGTCGATTGCAACACATTCTTTACCCGACAATCGAGGAGACACGTAAAGACTGATTGGCTACTCATATTCCTGTCTGGACATGATTGTTGAAGAAGCGAACTTAACAGCTAATCTTAAGCAGCCGAAACATTCTGTTTTCCTTCTCGCAGGCATTGTTTTCTGCCTCTGAGTCGTGAACATAAATTCCAGGGAATGTTTTCAGCTTCTTCACCAATGAGATGAATATGTGTAGTTGTTAAGTTTGGGATAAATCTGCATCATATATATATGATTTTTTTATTATTTGAACTATTAAAAAGAGGCACGTAGCGCAATCAACAAGTTTGTTTTGAAGTAGACCCGTTGATTGCAAGCCACTTAAAGCAGCGACTGGCGCCTCTTTCATGAAACAGATCCAGTTTCACTGGAACATACACAATGGCTATTGTTCCTTATCAAAACTCTTCCTTGTCACAGAGTGCTCTATCTTCAGGGGGACCATCATCTTACCCCATTTATAAACCATCTTTATAGGATGTAGGATGGGACGATAAATTATAATCCAGGTGTCTGCGACTAGGAGGTAACTCCAACGAATAAAAAAAACTTCAGGGAATGTCCGTTCATGACGACGTCCTTATCTGAATGACACGGGTTGAATATGTCGGCTTCAATGAAAAAGAATATATGAATTTAAATCCACTTATTCGTGTATTCATAGCTCGGTAAGTACTGTACCACTGAACCAGCTACTGAACCAACTGTGCTACTGAGCCAGACACGGAACCAACTGTGCTACTACATCAGCTACGGAACCAACTGTGCTACTGAAGCATCTACGGAACCAACTGCTACTGAACTGAAGCAGCTACGGAACAACGAGGCTAATGAGCCAGCTACGGAACCAACTGTGCTACTGAACCAGCTACGGAACCTACTGTGCTACTGAACCCGCAGTCGCGCAACTCAACCATCATCGTCACTCCTCTCAAATTCTGTTCTCTCGCTCTCCTGCTTTGACTCAGCCTGTCTTCCTAATTTGTGCTGACGCTTCAATGTTAGAAATGTCAGTCCTGATTAGCAGCAGGTGGAATAAGCCATGAGGAGGTGACAAATGAGATTACCCTAATGGGAAGAAGATTTGCTCCTGGTAGAAATATGAAGTCAATACAGATTTCAGGTTTTTGGTAAGAAGAACTAATGTGGCCTATTAAATTTCATTTCTTTCCCCCTGAGCTATCTGAGAGTCTGAGAGTTAATGTTGAATAAATATAAATGAAAAGAATGAATTATTCATCATTCCTTAGTCGGATGTTGTGCAATTTAATTGTGTTCCATCGTTCCAGCTGAAAATGTAAGGGAATCGTCAACGAGTGCGAAGTAATGAAACTTATTACAATTTATTTCTTGTTCATACACGTGACGCTTGGACGATTGTAAAGAGAAAATGGATATTATACAGCATTATATGAATATTATACAGTATTAAATAGATATAATACGATATTTAATGGATATTAAACAGTATTGAATGGACATTATACAGTATTAAATAAACATTATACAGCATTAAATAGAAATTATAGAGCTGCTTATCGTTACAAATTCGCAGCGACAAGCCGCTGTCTATATTAACTTACTGAGTCATTTATGACACACAACCAGAATATTCAATAGCTTAACAGCGATTTCGCATCGTTCATTTGTTTCCAAGACAGCTATTGAAGCTACTCTCCACCGACGGACCTGTGAATTTAATCTGAGAAGAAGGATATCAAACTTCCTCATAGGATGAATGACTTCGCCATGGTATAAGTTTTTCGTATAAAAAAAATGGTATGTTCGTTTTTCACTGTTTCGCGTGCGCTGTTCCCACTTGAGTAACCCTTACCCTGCATCACTGATGGTTCTTGTATTCACTAGCAAAGTTACATACTGCTATAAATGAATGAACTGCTTTTCTGAAATCTATGTATACATTGTGATGCTTCTCATAATCTGAAAACTTAGTATATTTGTTTTTTTTTCGCGTATTCTTTCTTGTAGAGACAAGGGGTTGACTAACCTCAGTACTTATTGCATGTGCATGTGAACAGTTTTCATTACTTTGACGCGAAGGAATCATCTAGGAAAACAAAAGAGAGAGAGACATTGAGGGAGATATAAAGGTGGTCACTCCCACCGAGAATCGAACCTGGATGAGCAGAGTGGCATCATGGGCACTATCCGCCCTACACCAAGACGGTAGGGACGGATGGACAACCTGCTGGCACATGACCTTGACTTATACAGGACCAGATCAAGCCGTGCACTGCACTGTGTGATTACATCAACAGCTTCGCCGCACCATTGGAGAGACAAGCGTAAAATTCGATCTAAAATGACGCGATTGTGTTTATTCATTCCCACTACAACAAGACGGCTATACCCACGACACCCACTACACCGAAACGGCTACACCCACTACACCAAGACAACTATACCCACTACACCCACTACACCATGACAGTTACACCCACTACATCAAGACGGCTATACCCACTACACCAACACGGCTACACCAACTACACCAAGATCACAACACCCACTACACCAAGATGGCTACACCCACTACACCATGTCGGCTACACCCACTTCACCATGACAGCCACACCCACTACTTAAAGACGGCTACATCCCCTACACCAAGACGGCTACACCCAATACTCTAAGACGGCTACACCCACTACGCCAAGACGGCTACAGCCACTTCACCAAGACGGCTACACCCACTACACTCATACGGCTATACCCACTACACCCACTACACCAAGACAGCTACACCCACTGCATCAAGACGGCCATACCCAATACTCCACGACGGCTACACCCACTACACCAAGACAGCTATACTCACTACACCCACTACACCAAGACAGCTACACCCACTACACCCAGACGGCTACACCCACTACACAAAGACGCCTATACTTACTACACCAAGACGACTAAACCCAGTACACTAAGACGGCTACACCCCCTACACCAAGACGGCTATACCCACCACACCCACTACACCAGGACAGCTACACCCAATACACCATGACGGCTACACCCACTACAAAAAGACGGTATACCCACTACACAAGGACGGCTAAACCCACTACACCAAGACGCCTATACCCACTTCACCCACTGCACCAAGACGGCCATACCCACTACACCCACTACACTAAGACGGCTATACCCACGACACCCACTAACCCAAGATGGTTATACCCACTACACCCACTACCCCAGACGGATATACCCACTACACCCACTACACCAAGACGGCTGTTCCCACTACACCCACTGCACCAAGATGGATATACCCACTGAATCCACTACCCCAAGACGAATATTCCCACTACACCCACTACTCAGAAAAAGGCTAAGCATACTACACTAAGACAGCTATACCAACTACACCCACTACCTTAAAACGGCTAGACCCACTACACCCACTAAACCAAGACGGCTATTCCCACTACACTCACGAAACTAAGACGGATAAGACCGCTACATCCACTACACTTTGACGGTTACACTCACTTCACCAACTACGCTAAGACGACTATACCCACTACACCCACTACCCCATGACGGCTATACCCACTATACCCACTACACCAAGACGTCTATACCCACTACACCCACTACACCAAGACGGCTATTTCCACTACACCTACTAAACTGAGACGGCTAAACCCAATACATTCACTACCCCAGGACGGCTATACCCACTATACCCCCTACACCAAGACGTCTATACCCACTACACCCACTACACCAAGACTGCTATTCTCACTACACCCACTAAACTAAGACGGCTAAACCCACTACATCCACTACACTTTGACGGTTACACCCTCCTCACCAACCTCGCCAAGACGGCTATACCCACTACACCCACTACACCAAGACGTCTATGCCCACTACACCCACTACACCAAGACGGCTACACCCACTACACCCACTACACCAAGAAGGCTACAGTCACTATACCCACTACACCAAGACGCATATACCCACAACACCGCCCACACCAAGGCGGCTATACCCACTACACCCACTGCACCAAGACAGCTAAATCCACTACACTAATACGGCTACACCCACTACACCTACTACGCCAAAGCGGCTATACCCCCTACACCCACTACACCAAACCGGCCATACCCACTACACCCACTACTTCACGACGGCTAAACCCACTACACCCATTACACTAGGACGGATATGCCACTTTACCCACTACACCAAGACGGCTACACCCACAACACCCACTACACCAAGACGGCCAAACCTAATACACCCACCGCACCTAGCCAGCTATACCCACTACTCCAAGGCGGCCAAACCTAATACATCCACCGCACAAAGGCGGCTACACCCAGAAAGCCCACTACACCAAGACGACCATACCCACTACACCCACAACACTAAAACGACTATACCCACGACACTCACTACCCCAAGATGGTTATACTCACTACATCCACTACCCCAAGACGGCTATACCCACTACACCCTCTACCCCAAGACGGCTATACCTACTACACCCACTACCCCAAGACGACTATACCCTCTACACCAAGACGGCTATACCCACTATACCCACTGCATCAAGACGGCGGTACCCACTACACCCACTACCCCAAGACGGATATTCCCATTACACCCACTACACAAAGACGGCTAAGCCCAATACACTAAGTTGGCAATACCCACCACACCCACTACCACAAAACGGCTAAATCCACTACACCCACTACACCAAGACAGCTATTCCCAATACACCTACTACAACAAGACGGCCCCTTCCACAACATCCACTACACTTTGACGGTTACACTCACTTCACCAATTACGCTAAGACGGCTATACCTACTACACCCACTACCCCAAGACGGCTATACCCACTATACACCCAACACCAAGACGTCTATACCCACTACACCCACTGCACCAAGGCGGCTATTTCCACTACACCCACTAAACTAAGACGGATAAACAAACTACATCCTCTACACTTTGACGGTTACACCCTCTTCACCAACTACGCCAAGACGGCTATACCCACTACAATAAGAAAAAACTGGCTTTACCCACTACACCCAGACGACAATATCCTCTTTTCCAAGGCGGCTATATTCACTACACCCACCACACCAAAACGACTACACCCACTACACCCACATAACCCCCTACACCAAGACGCATATACCCACTACACCCACCACACCAAGGCGGCTATACCCACTACACTCACTGCACCAATATAGCTAAGCCCACTACACTAATACGGCTACACCCCCTACACCCACTACGCCAAGACGGCTGTACCCACTACACCCACTACACCAAAGCGGCTATGCCTACTACACCCACTGCACCAAGACAGCTAAGCCCACTACACTAATACGGCTACACCCACAACACCCACTACACCAAGACGGCCAAACCCAATGCATCCACCGCACCTAGACAGCTATACCCACTACTCCAAGAAGGCCAAACCTAATACACCCACCGCACAAAAGCGGATAAACCCACAAGGCCCACTACACCAAGACGACCATACCAACTACCCCCACTACACCAAGACGACTATGCCCACTACACACACTGCACCAAGACGGCTATACCCACTACACCCACTTCACCAAGACAGCTATACCCACTACACCCTCTGCACCAAAACGACTGTACCTACTACACATATAAAATCAAGACGGCTATACCCACTACACCCACTGCACCAAGAGAGCTTAACCCACTATGCCCACTTCACCACGACGGCAATACCCACGACATCCACTGCACCAAGACGGGATAAAAGGATGGATATGTGCCAGCAGGTTTTCCTTCCTGATATGCCCTCTTTGTGTAATAGGTATAGCCGTCTTGGTGTACTCGGTATGGAGTACCACAATCACAACGTCGTTATTCCAAAATCGACTTCCAAAAACGAAACAGCATATGGCCGTTTAATCCTCATGGCCTGCAATATTGCCCAGTCTCTTCTAGAGTGAGATAAAATAGATAGCATTGCCATTTTTCCACGATTTCATGTCTGGGAAAAAATTGAGACTATCGTTTTTATTTCTATACATAACCTGTATATTTTCTAAAGCAAATGTCCACACCTAGTGTGTGTTATTTTACAACATTGTTTGTTTCATGTTACATTCCGGAACATTGGTTAATTGTCTGCTAAACAATAGGCAGACAGTAGCTTCATGTATAACAGAGCTCATTAATGTGGGTTTGGCTTTTCAAAACATTTATTTCAAGGCTCTTGAATTTATGTCAATCTACTAGTTCAAGTGATCAAACATGTATAGGGTTTATTTTTCCCGTCCTGGTCTACTACTCAGCCACTTCCTGTAAAAACTGTAATAAATTCACACGACATTTATAGCTATACACTCTATTTTTAGAGATATATTCTGGCCAGTCTCTTGTTTATAATTAAATGAAGCAAAACATTATTCAAGACTTGCCCCCGGCAGCAAACATATTATACTCGTGGTACCATTATGTTGATGTTGTTGTCGTTTTAATTAAAATTTGACTGACATTTCTATTGTCTTTTATTTATCTTGCTAACCTTATAGCATCTTTTAATGCGTGGTGGGAACTGATTCTCAAAATAATTTTGCTTCTCAGGAAACTTTTAATCTGAGAAGTAGCGATAGGTTCGGCCATTTTGCGTTCAATGAAAAAAACCTATACGAATTTCTTGCTTGTTCTTCTGAATGAACGAAAACAAGGATATCAGAAGTGTTCTTCAATTCTCTGATCGGAAATGATTAGTTTTAATGCGGACGGATAATATTATTCAAAAAGTTGGATTGCAATAATAACTCGCGCTCCGTCTACATCCCCTCAATAATATAATTCCAGTGTTGCCTCCGCTTGAAGAAGTTTAACTCTAATATTATTTATTATAATAACGCAGTAATACGTCGAATTGAATTTAGTTCTGATCGAAGGATTTTTCTAACTATCTTCAAGGTAACATTTCAGCACTTTTTCGCCCATCAGTATTCAAAGAAGAAGGAGTTATTAATGTTTTCACCATTTGTTAAGTACCACTATCCTTTAAGATCACAGGTTACTTGAAATCGCCTCAATCTACTGTCATCCCCTAGTCTACTCTTTACACAATATTTTCCACAATTGGCGATTGTGCTTCCCCTCTGCACTTCCAACTGCATTCGTATTGGGCCACAGCTGTTTCTCCAGGTCTTCTCGGAGACATCGTTTGCTGCCAATCTTGCTAGCAATCGAGGTCTCATTTCATGGTCCTGGGGCTCACAAGGACGCTAATCATTGTTACAATCCAGCGTCAAGCAAGATCATTGCGGGGAATAGAGGCCAGAATTGCTGCATAAAAGCGATCGCATTGATCAAAACATGCGAGCAGATGTACCAACATATGATCCGAGTATTTCGTTCAAAAAAATCATACGTCTGACAGCGTAATTTTTTTCTGTCACCATGAAATTCAATTTGCCTAATACCCAGTCGTCCGAAAGGAAATATCATACCGTATAATTACCTAATAGAATGTCTCAATTATCATTCATATTCTACAAATATTAATTGCTGTGAGACAAAATCGTTTTATTTGATTATTACACACGACCTTCTGAGATTCATGGATCGTTAACTAGAACATTTTTGTATTTTCCCCGAATCGTCTTCATCGTCAGCGATAATCATTGACGTCTCGACGATGAGACGCTCCTCTGATTGGCACAGTATTTCACTCGTCCAAGCGGATATAATTCATGCGACGAAAGTACATTAATGTGAAATTGGAATGAAATGAAGAAGTGACATACTAACTGACATCCAACTGGTTTATGGCTTTGGATAGTGATTTCACTGTTCATTTACGAAGATCATTACGTATTACCCTTGTGATTATCTCTGACCATACCGGATGTAGAATCATATCGACAATGAGGTAATGTTCGAAAAACTGCCGGA
Source organism: Gammarus roeselii (assembly GCA_016164225.1). Classification (NCBI taxonomy): domain Eukaryota; kingdom Metazoa; phylum Arthropoda; class Malacostraca; order Amphipoda; family Gammaridae; genus Gammarus; species Gammarus roeselii. Next base: position 14,853 of record SDVV010011933.1, read on the forward strand.
TCGAAATACCCAATGTTCTGTTCTGAATCAATCCAAGAAGTAGTTGCAAAATCGGAGAACAACCTGTAAGAATTTATGACCCTCAGTCCAACTTTTCACTTAGTGCGTGAACTCGGTAGTCATTGATTCCACCATTTGCAGGATTGCAATTCTTGACCATGTCTAGTGTCGCAATTATTCTCGAATTCTTGCTTGCTGTAGTTTTTTTCTGGTAATGACCTAGACGCTATGGAGAATAATAATGAAGGGCTTATCTGGAAAGTGGTCTAAATGCATAGGAATTGTTAACATATAAGACCACTTTCCATATAAGCCCTTCAATTTATCGTACCCCCGCAAGATTCACCTAAGTGGAAACACGAATTCAACATGGTTTCATTCCAACCTCTCTGCGTTTGGGAGTGGAAGGCTTAGTGTTTTTTTGTAACGATTTGAATAAATGATTGTGATTTATAATGTCGTTGCAGTCGAATAAATCTAAGCTCTGTATTGAAGTTTTGTTCCCGTCCGATCCCAAATTTTCTGGTTGATCGGAGAGAACGTGAAACTGTCATAAATATTCCTAGTTGAACGGACTCGCCTAAACACAAACATACCATTCAATGGCACAGTCGAAGTATTTTTTTGGTGTATGCTAAGTTATTACCAATGTTAGCTTCTCCTGTCCAAAATTTCACAATCACTATAACAAGCAATGGGATAACTATACCCAGTGCTTTTCCAGTTTCGCGAAAAGGTATTCATATTCTACAAAAGTATATATATTTATAAATATATATAAATATACATATACATAAATATATATA
>SDVV010011934.1:0-15658 GCA_016164225.1 Gammarus roeselii
TAGCTGGGCAGATTGAGGATTCGGGTCAAATACAATCGGTTGAATGTTGTTTGCTTTCAGGGTTTTATTCAGGTGCTCGTTGTAGGATCCCGGGGCTATAATGTTTTGCACGTGTGCGTCCAAAATCATCACCAGAGCCCTCATTCCTGTCTATGCCATTAGGCCCTCCGTTACGTTTGCCTGTTGCTGTTGCTGGGCTGTGGAGAGAGCCTTGGTCACCACTCTGGCATAGGTGCTTTCCTGTTTGGTTAGTTCATCCTCTTCTTTCTGTTGTAGTTTCTTCTTGATTAAGTCTTTCTTTACCGGACAGCTCATGGCCATCGTACGGTGCGCTCCTTTGCAGTTGAGGCACTTCTTTGTTTCCTCTCTACAGTCTCTGAAGTTGTGGGGTCCAGAGCATTCGGAGCATCTAACCACGTCCGGTGTTGGGCAGTCCTTTGTCAGGTGATCTTCGTAGGAATAACAGTTGAAACACATCAAGAGGTCAATATATTTCTCTTGTTCTATCTGTGAACTCGATATTTTCATATGGCAGCATAGGAAGCCATTTTCCACTGCCGACCTTGCCATCTCAGATGAGGCAAACTCAACTTTGAATATGTGAGTGTAGTTTTTAAACTCAATCACTTCCGATACTTTTAGGTTCCTGTTACTCCTTTCAATTTCTCCTTTAAGCTCGTCACTTGAGTGTCCTCCGACGTAGCAGTCAACTTGTCGGCAGATCACCGAGCGCTGAGCTCTTATCTTCGGAGGAAGGCCGGTAGACGGCCGAGCGCGACCCGGTACCTGGTAGACATTTATACCGATAGACGCAAGACGCCATGCACCGCCTAGCGGACAAAAATTTATTTTCCTAAAAACTCGAGGACAGTCGAGGAACTTAAAAGTTTCGAGATTCCCGTGTAAGATTGGAAGACCCAAAGGTCTAAATCAGTCGAAAGTTACGTTCAACGGATGTTATTAAAATTTTCTCGTAAAAACGTCTCAGTGATGTTTTCTCTACAGGATTCATTGAATAAAACCAGAAGCGCAATGCAAAACCATATGGCTCTTACGCGTGGAAGAGATAGAGCTTCTATTTTGGCAGCAAAGCATGGGTCAGAGTAGGCATTGTGTTAAGTGGTTGGTTGCGGGACAATACGTTCACCTGCAATTCAATGTGTATATGGATGGGATGAGAGAGAGGTGAACTCGAGTGTCTGCGTCAAGGTATGAAGGTGCTTAGATCGAATCGGCTGAGTTGGCAGTAAGTCCACTGATGTAGGCGGATGACATGGCACTGGTAGTAGGCTTAGTGGAAAACTGTGTAGGCTATCATCTGCAATTAGACGGCGTGTGTTAGGAGAAAGCTGCAACTAAATGTGAGTAAAATTTAAGTAATGCGATGTTTGAGGAGTGACAACATGATTTGAATAAGTGTCAGCGAAAAGGGAGAGTTATTGGAAGAAGTGAAATGTATTAGTTTTTAGGCTTGAATGTGGATAAGGGAGTAGGTTGGAAACAGAGGTGAGCTATGGAGTGAATGAAGGCTGTTAAAGTTTCGGCTCACTGGAAGGTGTAGTGTGAGAAGGTGCGTTACTGTGGGAAAATACGGAGTAATGCTTGTTTGGAGGGGTAAGTAGTACAGTTGTTCTAGCTGGGCTATGTGGGGCAGAGATGTATGCGTCATAGTGATATCGGCTGAGATAATAAGGTTGAATATATTTCAGAAGAAATTATAGTGAAGAACTGTGGTGGCGAGAGAGTGGGCTGCTGGAGTAGATACGTAAGTTCCGTGATTCTTCGGAAACGCGGAGAAAATGTTTGAGGGGAAATGGACGGAAAAGTGATGAATGCAGGTGAATTCCAGTAACTAAGTTTATCTATAAGATAGCCATTCACTCGTCACCTGAACGAGTTCCAGTCCAGTCCCTGGATGAGTTTTAGTCCCAGAACATACTTGGAAAAGATTCAATCCCGTAGCCAACTGGAAATGATCCAGTCACTTTACGCACCTGAAAATTTTCCAGTCATCCAATTTTAATGGAAGAGTTACAGTGACAGGGATCCTGACTGTCAGCTCACCTTGAAGAGTTCCAGCTGCTACGGTCACCTGGAACAGTTCCAGTACCTGAGCTCACCTTGCTGAGTTTCAGTTCCTAAGCTCACTTTGACTATTTCCAGTCTATGACCTCAACTGGAAGAGGTCCAGTCCTGAATTCGCCTAGAAGAGACCCAGTCCCGAGCCTCACCTGAAAAAGGTCTGCCCCAGCCACAAAGGCAGCCAGGGTGACGGCACTCCTGCGACCGCTGCCCGTCACCCCCAGCAAAAGCATGTGACCACTGGGGAGCTTGACAGCTCGAATGATGCGTGACACGTGTTGCACGAGGTAGTCGCTCAACACGAGTGACAAGCCTCTCTTGTGGACCAAGTTGTAGTCGCTTATATAGGTCTCTAGAACGCGCTTCAACTGACTAGCGTCTTGCACCTTGGGAGAACATTTAGAGGCAAATATATACTGCTTTATTATAATTTGCAAAGAAATACTCTTTGGGAATTTTCGTTCGAGACTAACACATATATTTGATAAACGTTTGTAAAAGTTTATTTCAGTATTATTATGTGTTTGAGCAGTTCAATTGATATTGACCTACAATATCAACTTTTGAACAATAATATACACTGAACTTGAATTTGGTCAGTAAAATTTGGTAGTTAAAATTTCTCGCAAGTTTCAGGTTGAGTTTCTCCAAGCTTAGGCTCGATATCCAACATGTCAGTGCGTAGGACATGAAATTCGGTCTTAGTAAACTGTACGATTGAAAGTCTTCTAAGCGATTAAATGTGTTGGTGCTGCACACGCCTGTATTTCATTACATTGTGCACAGTCTTACAAACCAGAAATTTGAAACTTAAATATTGAATCCATGATAACCATTCTATTATTTTCGGCAACAAAATGTCCAGTCCTATGTAGTTCGTCAGTCGATCTAGTGTACAAAAAAAGGAAAATGTATAGCTTGCCCTCACTTTACGGTAGAGTCAACCATGTTTGGACATCTAGGATTGCAAGTGACGATGATATCAAAGAAAAAAGTCAAATAAAAAGTGGTCGTTTCCACCAAATGGAAATCGAAAATCGAAAAACCGCGAGGGACTTACCTCATCGTAAGGTTTTCCTTCATCATCTGGAAGAAGGAAATCGGCAAACACGAGTTTTTCACAGTGTTGGCGTTGGACAGGAGTGGCCGGGGTAGGGAGGAGATGGGTCATCATATTGTTCATCTTCAAACGGAACGCCCGTTCGCCGACCTCACGGGCGTACTGGAAGAACTCATCCCTGCAAACCCAAATGATGACTTCAGACAGCTCACACTAGCGATGATGTGGTACGTCGTCGTTAGCATACGTAACTGTGTCGACCAGTTATTATATACGCATACATTTTTAATATTCCTCCAAATAATGAAGAGATTGCACCATACCAGACTGATCAGCTGTCAAATTAAATAACAAAATTTATTATCATTGCTGTCGTTATATTTAACGGCCATTCGGAGTAATGCTTCCGCTATACCATATTCTCTTCTACTCGTAAGAGCCATATGGTTTGCATTGTGCTTCTGCTTTTATTCAAATGAATCCTGAATGCATTCGAAACCAATCAATTACAGTTACGTTTTTACGAGAGAATCTTGACAAAATTAGTTGAACGTAATTTTCGACTGATTTAGACCTTTGAGTCTTTAACCTTACTCGGGGATCTCGAAAATTCTAAGTTCCTGGACTGTTTTCGAGTTTTTAGGAGAAAGAAACTTTGTCCGCTTGGCGGCGCGCGGTGTCTTGCGCCTATCGGTCTAAATGTCTTCCAGGTACCGGGTGGACCGCTCGGCCGTCTGCCGGCTGAAATCCCTAACCCCCAACCCCCTTCCTTCCTATATAAGCGTGAGCTGGCCTGCCCCATCATTCATTAGTCGCTCTGGCTTCGGACGCAAAGCATTCCCGCCTCACCTGATCCTGACAGATCATAGCACCTTCTCGAAATGTAAGATTCAGTGCACAGCGACCCATCTGGGCAGTGCAGTAGTGACCCACTGCCTCTAGAGCCACAGATTGGGTCGGCAATTATTGCCCTACTGCACTGAATTTGCTCTCAGTGAGCTGCGTCCCACGACTCGACAATTTGTCGATACAGTTCTCGACAAAAATTGTCGTAACAGAATTTTGTCGGGACAGAAATCTGTCGACACGACAATTTGTCGATACAGTTCTCGACAAATATTGTCGGAGCATAATTTTTTCGAGACAGAAATCTATCGATACGACAATTTGTCGATACAGTTCTCGACAAAAATTGTCGAAATATAAATTTGTCGAGACAGAAAGTTGTGGAGACAGAAAGTTGTCGAGACAGAAATCTGTCGACACAACAATTTGTCGATACAGTTCTCGACAAAAATTGTCGGAACAGGAAATTGTCGAAACATTTTTGGTTGTTGTTGTTATTTTGTCGACATATCACAAGAATTTTGGTCGGATCAAAACTCTTTCCGCAAAATATTCTTTTATACCCATACTCTCGTAAAAGTCTTTACCTCCGAATTATACTTCTTTCTCCCTGATTTAAGAACATTACGAAAACACCTTCCCGGCCCACCTGAGCCCGATGTGCCTGTCCTCTGCTCAAAAACGACTTCCATACCACCTGCCTGAGACACTCCAGCTGTTTCGCGGGATACGTGTTTAGGCCAGCAGGGTGCGCCATCTGCCTATCGGCCATGAAAGCGGCCCCAGGCAGTGCGGTCTACAAGGCTTTCCTGAACAGAAATCGGTACAAGAGACGGAGATACTCTGGCAGCGCCACGTCGGACACAAGTTCATTTTTGCACCCGGACTTCCGCCACCTTACACTTCCAGGAACGCAACGCAATCCAACTCGCCACTCGGAGACTAGCAAACGGAAGGTAAAGGAGGACAGCACGGCAGCAGACGACCCATGGCGTCTCTCCCCCCAATCGTCGAGGAGCTCGGGCAGGGATAGCCCCACTCACACGAACGGTCCTCCCCTCGCGGTCCCCTACTCCCGACGCGCCTGTCTCACCCTCGGTTTCTGGGTCACAGATGCGCGACAAAGGACGCATCACCCTCGGCGATCTCGGCGCGCACTTCTTCATACGGAAAGACAGCACGCTGGACATGCCGCCACTCCGCCAGTCCCGTTGGGGTTTCACTCCCAGCTGGAGTACACTCCAAGGGACCTGGGCCTGCTCTCCGTGTCCATGCGCATCGCAACGGACGAAGGAGCCGTAACATCGCTCAAGACATTGCTCCACTCACGCACACACCGCGTTCATGGCACAGACCCCCTACGGTACCATCACCACCCCCCCGCTTCCAAACGGTACCCAGGCGCGCTCCGACGGAGCTCCCTGAAGACGAAACACCGCCCCCCGCCTCTCCCCCTTCCCCGGAGGAGAGGTGGTATGTACCTCCCCTCACCGCGATGTACACAGAGGGATTGGTGAGCTGCGACTATGAGGTCTACACCACAGAGCCCCCTAACAATCTGATCACCGTTCGTGAGAGAGGCCCTAACTTCATTTTCTCCCGGGTGGACTTAACCAGCACTACGGTTCAGCTACTCGTCCGCAGGTCCACCCCTTTTCTGCCGCCAGCAGGTTCGAAGAAGCTCCCTCTCCAGCTTCTCAAGAGTGTATTTGCGGTCGAGCAATCCTTCCATCGGGGGGTGACTGTCAGAGAAGACAGCCTGTTCGTCCTAGAACGTATTAAAAATGCACTACCCAAATTTCTCGAGCAAATTAATACCACCCTGCCCAACGGGTCGGCACCGAAGGACCTCGACGCTTGGTCAAACACGCAATTTGCGCTCACAGCACACTGTCCCATAGTCAAGTCCCTGATAGAGTTTGCGAATGCTCCGATTCTCTCCCCGAAGGCTCACTTTAACGCCACAATGGATAAGATCGCTTTTCCGGTCCAGCACATTGCCACAGAAGCACGCACCAAGGACTTCCGACTCCGCACGCAGGTGGCTCAAAACCTGCGCGGTTACATCCTCGGCGAATCACTGACGGGGATTCTTAAGCGCATCCGGACTCCCGTCCTCACTGATGGCACGCCAGTTACCCCTCAGTCACTGCGTTGTCTGGCAGAGCTCATCTCAGGCTCCGCTCACAAACTATTGTCAGAGTCCCTCTTTGGCGCTGCTCAGTGGAGATACCAGATTTGGCTTCAGACGCTGGACAGGCTCGCTCCATAATCCGCCCGAACCGCCCTTCTATCAGGTTCGGTATTTGAACCTCGGCTATTCACCGACGGGGCAATCTTACAGGCTAGCCAAGCGCTGGACACTTTCCGTATCAGGACAGAGGTCCTCTCCTTCATGGGCCCCTCTACATCAGGTTTCGTTGCCTCTGCTCCACGGAGACCCTCCCAACACCGGGAAGCTGTCACACAGCATCCCCTCTGTAACCAAGGCGGAATAGCACGAAGCTCCTTTCGTGGTCGACCCGCACCGCCAAGGGCGCGCCCTACGTTCCAGCAGGACGCTAGGCAACACCAAAGGAGGCGGTGAGCTCCGGTGCGCCTCAGACAAGCTCCAGGCCCCGCCCCCCGCCTGCCCTGGGGACGCACCCAGCAGGTTCCAAGGAGGGGTAGTCGTGAAGGGGGTCGGGGAACCTCGACACACAACCGACCCTCCCCCTCCCGCTCACGTGCCATGGCAAAACACAGACAGCGGGACCGCCCTCCTACCACAAACTCTGACGTCCCCCCCCCCCACTCGATTACCGGTCTCCCACCGACAACGCAAGGATGTTCTAAGACCCCTCGTATTGTTTTTTTTGGCCCTCCCATTCGGTTTCAACCTGGGACCAAAAATCTTTACAACGGTCGCGAAGCTGCCCCTGCGTTTACTTCACCAGCAAGGGATAAATGCGGCCTTCTACATCGACGTCGGGTTACTCTGGGCCCCGACAGCTCTTCACTGCCGGTGCAAAACCCAGACGACCTGCGACCATCTCCTCAAGCTAGGCTTCCGCGTTCACATGGAGAAATCTGTTCTAGAACCCACCCAGCAGATCGACTTCTTGGGGGTAACATTTAACGGCGCGGCCGGGTCCATCGCCCCAGCCTTACAACACAACGACCGCTGCAGGGACATAGTCACGGAGATACTCTCCCGCGGGACCCTCTCGCTCCGACAGCATCAGAGTTTCCTCGGCATAATAAATTTCCCCACACCTTACGTACGCCATGCTCGCCACTTCTTCAACGAGGTGGTGCTCGCAGCACGCTCCCTCCACCTCTCCCGCAAGCCCTGCCGTCTCAACAATCCCTATCGCCAGGCAGCTCAGCACTGGCGCGACAAGACCTTTCTTCATACCACCGTCCCATTCGTAATGCCTCCCCAGGAACACCTTCTGTGGACGGATGCATCTGACGAAGCGAGGGGTGCCGTATGCGGCAGCGACCAGCAGTCTTACGGCCGCTGGTCTCCCGGGGAACACAAATTCCGGCTTTAGTGGATTCTCTCCAATGCGACTGGAATTAGTGGAAGTAAATATCCTCTTCCCTCAATACAACCTGATTTTCCGTGCTCCACAAACTCGAGACGTACCGATACAGCGACGTCCACGTGGTCCCCGACCACCCCAACGCACTGTGGTGGTCCACGGTCATCCCGTTTTTCCACAAACTCTCGCTCGCCTTCGACGTGTCCCAGCGCATCGGAGGCAGGGAGGTCCCTTCAACATCTCGACCCTTCTCGCGTTATCTCACATTAGATTTTTAAAAACAATGCTCACGATCAAATTCAAAAGCTCGCTGGCGGACACCCGGTTAACACGCACAGGCAGTTCACACAACGCCAATACTAAAGCGTCTGGACTTGTTTCCAAACGTGGCTACGCGCTACGCAGGCTCAGCCCATCAACCAGTCTACCATCTTACCGTTCCTGCACTACGCCGGCAAGTTAAAGCGGCTCAATCCTCTTACGGTTCTGGTCAACAGAAATGAGTTACACTTGCGCCTCTTACATGGTATGGCGCCACGACCCGCGGGGCGATTTTTCATGAACTGGCTCGCGCTCGGTTTCACGAAAATCCGCCACAACGACGTTTCGTGCCGCAGTGGAAGCTCGAGCCGGTGCTCGACATGCTCGCCTCTTCTCGTTTCAATACTCAGACGGCGTCAGTTTTGGCACTCTTTCAGAAGACTCAGTTTCTCGTCGCGCTCGCAGTAGGCAACAGGGTCTCTGAAATTGCAGCCAAATCCCGCACGGGACTACATTTCTCCACGAACCCTACATGCGCGCTCTTCCTGCCCGCCGACAAGTTCCTGTACAAAAACCAGATCCTCGCCCACACACGACCGCTCATCTCTATCGCCTCACTGTTGCCGGATGACCGGGCACACGGCTCGTGCCCTATGACCGCACTCAAAGCCTACAGAGCACGATGTCCATCGCTTAATGAGCTTTTGTTCATCCATCCTACTTCCGGAAGGCCACCCAGGGCGTCATCGGTGGGGCACTACATTTGCTCGCTTATCAATGAGGCCACACCGCATGCCTTCACAAGGGCTCACGATGTCCGCAAGTATGCCTCGTCTCTCGTTTAGACGCGTGGAGTCCCGCTTCAAGACATCTTATCCAAGTCGTTTTGAAGGTCGCCACAAGTATTCGTGCACAAATACCTCTTTGCAGTAGAGAAGCCTTACCAACCTTGCGTCTCCTTGGGAACCAGGTAGATAGTCCTTCTCGCCTCATCCATTTCGGACACCGCATCCGCTGCGGCCAGCACCTACTCTATGTCGCATAGAGTACGTACTTCATTTTCTTACCAACGCATGCGGAGACACTCCACGCAAAATCTTTATATTACGGATTACGAAATATGTATTATATATATTCTACTTGCAGTAAAACTCTGATACCATGGGAGCAGCTATTGTACACATTATTGGTACTGGTATATTTAGAACTTATTGCCTACCGGACGGTTCACCCACCCTCTCAGGAGGGAAATATGTATTGATTACGTAACTACTCTTTGACTGCTCATGCTCACGACCCGCACATTGTTTATGACCACGTTGAGCGAGTATGTTCACTGCTGTTGCCAAAAACGCCATATTTGTATGTACCCATACTTAACTTTATTTGAACCCTTATGCCCAGGGCCCGCATATTAGTTTGCCGCTAGGACCTAGCTTTTCACTGTTGTCGAACAATTCTTATCTGCCAATATGTAAAAAATTACCACCATTTATACAAATGTGTTATCATTATCTTCCAAGACAAGGGCTTCTTTGGGAACACCCGTTTAAGGTGCAGCCGATCCATCCACCATCTGTGTTCTCCTGGCATCGGCCAGCTTGCGCTACATGATGGTATTCCCTATGCAAACCATATGGCTTTTACGAGTAGAAGATAATATAACTTTTTTTATCTCTATTCTCTCTATAAAAAGCTATTTTTCTGTAATGAGTAAAAGCCATATGGGGCCTCCTCCTCCCCCTGCTATCTTAACTACGCACCAACGTTTCTTAACGGGAAGCAGCTTTGCTAGACCTCTTGAATGATGTGGCAGGACAGCTCACGCTTATATAGGAAGGAACGGAGTTGGGGGCTGGGGGTTTCAGCCGGCAGACGGCCGAGCACGCCACCCGGTACCTGGAAGATATTTAGACCGATAGGCGCAAGACGCCACACACTGCCAAGCGGACACAGTTTCCTTTTCCTAAAAAATTTGAGGACAGTCGAGGAACTTAAAAGTTTCGAGATTCCCGAGTAAGGTTAAAAGACTCAAAGGTCTAAATCGGTCGAAAACTACGTTCAACGGATGTTATCAAGATTCTCTCGTAAAAAATGTCTCTGTAATGTTTTCTCTTCAGGATTCATTCAAATGAAAGCAGAAGCGCAATGCAAACCATACGGCTCTTACCCGTTACAGAGAAATAGCTTTTAATCGATAGAATCGAGATAATAAAAGTTATATTATAGATGCACAGAAATGAATATAGTTTTCTAAGTAATAATCCTTTGGTAATATCAATTGCCTGGATGGTTGACTTAGCCTATTCTTGTGTGCGCCTATATTGGCACTTCTACCCATAGCTGGATTAGTTAAAGTATTTATCAAGACACTGATGAGGACGCGGGTTTGCCATTAAGTTCAGCGAGGCCAATTGCCTGAACACTCGTGTTTAACGGCACAACACTGAAGTGCTCGACCGTAATGTTAGCGAGGACAACTTTGAGTAGCCCAACAGTACTGTTATCGAGGAGAAATTGAAGAGCCAAACCATCCTGTTTGAGGGGCAATGGGACAGTCCTGCTGGCGAGGACAGCATTGAGGAGCTCAACAGGTCTGTTAGCGAGGATAACATTGAAGACCCAACGAGTTCTGTAGCGAGGGCAACAGGACAGTTCTGTGTGCGAGGACAGCATTGAGGATCTTAGCAGGTCTGTTAGCGAAAACGTCATTGAAGAGTTTAAGAGTTCTGTAGCGAGGGTAACGTTGAAGAGCCAAAGAGTTTCGTAGCAAGGGTAATGAGGCCGTCCTGTTAACGAGGACAGTAATGAGTAATCCATCTGCCTTGTTGACCAGGACAACTTTGAGGAGCCCAAATGTTCTGTTAGCGAAGATAACATTGAAAGGTAAAACACTCCTGTTAGCGAGGGCATCATTGAGGAGCTCTACAATCCCCCTAGTGAGAACAAGAATACTACTACTTTTTCGCCTGGCAAAGACACGAACACTACTTGTTAAGATCTTTGTTCAAGGCATCAAGTGTAATGATTATTTGCTCAATTCAGAAGTTTGTTACACACATAATTACTCAGATGGACCAAGCAGTAACGGCTGGGAAACGGAGAGAAAACTGATTCTGATCAGATAACTCGCGCCGTTAGGTTTGTTTCATAACCATTTCATGAACACACAATCTAACTACATGAAAACATCCGGGATGAAATTGGCACTCAAATCCATTGACATTCTGTTGCATTTTTTCACACGATGATGAAACACAATAACATATTACTTTTTAATAAGTACTGTATCTTCATAGACTAATAGATGGAATGACAAAAAAAATCTATAACGTTCCAGGATGTAAGGATCTGAGAGACAATACACGTAACATTTTGAACACGTCCGCGAGAAACTACACTTAATGTATCGAACAACTCATGGAGGGTTTATGCTCCCCATCTCAAACACCTCTGAGACAAAAGCCACTACCCATTTCTTCCTGATTCGTTTTATCCCACGACTGCTGCCCTACACCAAATAACCTGATAACCGTTCCCCACCTGTCAGGCTCATCGCACAGCCTATCGTGGAACACTCTGAGCCCCTCGTGCAGCCACAGCCTGAACAGCTTGTCCACTGAGGTAATCGTGGCTATTGGCACCATTATCAGGCCCGCCACCACGCGAGAGAAGTCCCTCAGTGTGAAGAGGTAGTGGCTCTTGGCTGGAGTCGGTAGGATGTTACAAGTCACTTTGCGGTACAGTTCACGAGTGGCGTCCACCAGGGGCTGTAGAGCAGAAAATTTGCTTAGTTTGGTTCCATCAGCTGGAAATGCATCGCGAATGGCGTCCACTATGGGTTGCAAGTTCACAGTGAGCTGCAAGGCAAAATTTTTACTGAGTATGGATTTATCAGCTGGAAAGGCCTCACGAGTGACTGCCACCATGTACTTCATCAACCGGTAAGGCAGTGAGATTTGTCATCGTGATATTCAATACGACCGGTGACAATCTGCAAAGAATGACACATCAACACAATTACAGCATAAAAGACATGAACATCCCTATAGTTAAATACACTGAATACCATTTACATTGTATTTCATTGAGGAAAAAATTGTACTTACAGAGTCATTGACATTCCTATCGTGAATTTGTTGAATTTGCTTATATTCACCCATTTAAGAATATACACTTGTGAAAGGTCAGCATTGATATCGACAATACCCTTTGCGAATGAGCTCCTACAAACGTTTATTCCACAAAGGCAAAAACACTCAGTGTAGGGCGAAATTTGCATCTAATTTTTTTTGTTCAACATACTTTGTGCAAATAACTTCAGCTCCTGAGTCTGCCAAAGTATTTGAAAAATTAATAGACCCAATATACTGCCCAGAGCTGGAACACTCACTTCAGTCACCCTCAAATTAGTAAGCAGCACTCACTCCGGAAATCCTCTGGAACGTATGAAACACTCACTCCTATAAGCCTCAGGCTGGTAAGGAGCGCTTACTTGGGCAGTCCTCTGGATAGTTAGAAACATTCACACTGTCAATCTTCTGGATAGTAAGAAACACTAACTCCGATCATCCTTTAGAGGGTAAGGAACACGCACTCTGACAACCTCTTTATGTTAATAAGCGTTCCTTCTTTCAATCCTCTACCTGGTAAGAATAACTCACTCTGGCAATTCTCTGGATGGTGGTGTCGGAGTGATGGGAGAAATGCCACTGAATGATGGTGCCGAATATTCTTTCGAGCGTGGAGTCGTCGAAAGGATCGATAGCCATTTTAAAGAAATGTCTAGTGAAGCGGCCAGAGACGCCCTTGATGCCTCCTCCTGGCTTGCCCATAGCGGCGACCAGAATCTGAGGAATGAAGAGTTCCAGTCTCACCGAATGGATTACGTGTGATCGGTGTTGGGCTCGAACACTGTTCCCAAATCCTTTTTTTCATATTTATTGAATAAGAATTCGACAAAGTCATTAGAAAATACGAATACAGGATAAACGCTAGGAACGTATGCATTTTGAAATAGATCTAACAATTTCGTAAATGAAATTGAAAATTGCAATAGAGATTATTCGAAAAGACTGTTTGTTTTATTTTCCCATACAGTTATCCTTCAAAATTACTACCGTCAGCCGCAATACAATTATTAATACACTTCTCAATGACATCATGAAAGGACTGATTTCTTACTGAGACTCAAAGGGATGGTATAAAACTGCGACATTATCGGCAGTGGTCGCCCACAAACCCATGTCGTTGAACCATTGGGCTGTGGATCGAGCGAAGCACAAAAATTTGAGGTCCGTGATTCCCTGCAAATTTTGGTACTGTCAAAACAGTTGCAATTACAACTGAGAGGCGCATTGAGATGCTTGAAAGTAATTTTGAAAGCTCAAAGGCATTAGAGCTGCGGTTCCAGCAGGATGGAGCCTCGGCGCATACCACAAAAGATGCCATCGATTGGTTTACCCTCAATTTTCTGGCAAATTAATTTCACACAGGTGTGAGTTCCCATATTCTCCAAGATTTCTTGATATTTCTCCACTCGACATCTTTCTCTGAGCTTACGTCAAGGCAGATGTGTTTAGATCAAAGCCTGCATCTTTTGATGATCTCAAGAAAGAAGTGAGTGAAGTCATCGCCTCGATCAACAGTGAAATAAATGCTCTGGATAGTTCGTCTCAAGTTTTGCTGTCGAATCGGGAAGTGTGGTGCATCTGACGACAGTTAATTTGAATGATATCAAGTATTGAATATGAAACTAAAAATCTTTTAATATTCTTTGAGCCTTGTTTCAGTTTCTTATCTCTTATACAAAAAAAGGAGTAACGATTTTCCAATGTATACATTTTCACCACTCGCTAAATTCGGTATTTTGCAATTCACTGCCAGGTACATTTATTTCAATCAAATCACTGAAATTAATATAATCAAAAACTATATTTTTTGTGTTGCAAGCTTGTCGAGGAAACGGGATTCTCATGACTTGAAAATGTTAATGGACAGATTCAAGGAACCATAAATCAGTGTAATTAAAACAATATGGAAAAGTCACATTATGAATACCTTCGAAAAAAATGAATAATCAGTAATGGTTCAGAATTTCTGATGTCATATGTCAATGGCTGCAAATGTATGCAGAACAGACCAATGTTATGTACCATTGTTACAATGAAAACCCTTATTAGGCGCTTTGATTCCAATCACCCTTGAATGAGGTTGTATGCATTTATGTCTGCCGTTTCCTCCTATTTGCAGGAGGAAACGACTGTGTGTTTACACAAATAAGCACTTACAATCTAACTGAAGGAAAATTGGAAAGAAAACTCGAAATAAGTCATTTACTGGTCAAGTGGTCCATCCTGTAATTGCACGCATTTACCTGTAAAGTGATGCATCCTACACTTGCAGGCATATACTTGTACAGTGGTACTTCCTGCAGTTGCAGGTATATACTTGTACAGCGGTACTTCCTGCAGTTGCAGGCATATACTTGTACAGTGGTACATCCTGCACTTGCAGGACGGATTTCCAAAATCTCACAGATTCATGAAAATACCAGATTATGTGCGTCCACTGCGATCGTAGGCAATGGTAAAAATCTATGAAATATTATTTGATTCCCACCATCTTGGTAAACATGAGTTTTGTACATGCGTTACATACATTAATGTGTGGTAAAAAAAAAAATGATAGCAAATTGCTTCCTCTGTACAATGTTTAGTCGCCAACAAGCGTAAACTTCTGCCCGATGTAGAGAAAAATAAGTTGGGATATCAACATTTTTGCTCGAAATGTTGACCAACAAATATCGAGTTCATTGATGTAGGGATGTATTTTTTGTATAAAAATAAATGGAATAAAATTCTAACTTATTCCATAGCTGGTCGCGACGAGAATAAATTAGTGGTCTCCTCTTCACAGAATAATGCGCAATTGCAAAAAACAAAAATCTAATTTTATCCTGAATAGCTATTACGGTATCAGTCTAAATTCGATTCAAACTAATTGACTCACAGTGGATCAATAAAAAAAGACTGAAAGGGTAATTGAAATGACCACATTAATAACATGTTGCAAAATTTGTTAATGATCACTTAAATTCGCATTGTGGTCATGGTGGCACCATAAATGCGGTGAATTATTCGCATTGTGGGTTCATGGTGGCACCATGAATGCGGTGAATTATTCGCATTGTGTTCATGGTGGCACCATGAATGCGGTGAATTATTCGCATTGTGGTCATGGTGGCACCATGAATGCGGTGAATTATTCGCATTGTGGTCATGGTGGCACCATGAATGCGGTGCATTATTCACATTGTGTTCATGGTGGCACCATGAATGCGGTGAATTATTCGCATTGTGTTCATGGTGGCACCATGGATGCGGTGCATTATTTGCACTGTGGGTTCATGGTGGCACCATGAATGCGGTGCATTATTCGCATTGTGGGTTCATGGTGGCACCATGAATGCGGTGAATTATTCGCATTGTGGGTTCATGGTGGCACCATGAATGCGGTGCATTTTGGGAAAATAAAAGTTCAAGGAACTAACCTCACTGAATATCTTTTGTAATTGGAATAGATGGCGAATTATATAAACTCGGAATCACTTATAACTAAATAATGAACATGAAGCTGGTGTAGTGTATGTAAAGGCCTGATTGCCTTTCCGCCAAGACTGGTTTGAATGCCACAATCAGTTTACATTAAAAGGCCATGGAAGCCCAGTACCAACTGCACGTGAGAGAACAGCCCACATGCCTGGCTGCCCTACAGTACCAACTGCCCGTGAGAGAACAGCCCACTTGCCTGGCTGCCCTACAGTACCAACTGCCCGTGAGAGAACAGCCCACTTGCCTGGCTGCCCTACAGTACCAACTGC
>SDVV010011935.1:0-15656 GCA_016164225.1 Gammarus roeselii
GACCAGCGACATGGACTGTATGAGCCAATTCTCACGCTGAGGCAGTCATCCTAATAAGACCAGCGACATGGACTGTATGAGCCAATTCTCACGCTGAGACAGTCATCTTAATAAGACCAGCGACATAGACTGTATGAGCCAATTCTCACGCTGAGGCAGTCATCCTAATAAAACCAGTGACATGGACTGTATGAGCCAATTCTCACGCTGAGGCAGTCATCCTAATGAGACCAGTGACATGAACTGTATGAGCCAATTCTCACGCTGAGGCCGTCATCCTAATAAGACCAGCGACTTGGACTGTATGAGCCAATTCTCACGCTGAGGCAGTCATCCTAATAAAACCAGTGACATGGACTGTATGAGCCAAATTCACGCTGAGGCAGTCATCCTAATAAGACCAGTGACATGGACTGTATAAGCCAATTCTCACGCAGAGGCAGTCATCCTAATAAGACCAGTGACATGGACTGTTTGAGCCATTTGTATATCAATAAATAGGATCTACTTTACCAAGGCATATATTAACTTTTTTCGTTGTGCCTTTCAGTTAAATTTTTAAAATACTCACCAGCTTGGCAATTATTTTCCTGAATTGGAGACCCTATCTAGTCTACCCTAACAAAGAGATGGCCCCCTCTTTCCCTCCATCACACCCTGAAGCTCGTAGGTGTCAATCATGATGTTAACATTGTGAAGATGGACTAAGTCCCTCACAGAATGCATCACGAGATGACGAGTCTAATATCAATATCTCCTTCTTCCTGAGCCCAAGGCCTCTATGATTTACTGCCAAATTGCGTAGTTACTAGGATCTGCAAGTGAAACATTACAGATCCTAGTAACGGAATCCCTCATCTACGAATCAAAACTGTTTAGGGTCGCACCGTGTTGATAGGCTGGTGAAGATCTAAGCACATATCGAAATTTAGGAATGAAGAAAAAGAATTGACGAACCAAAAAAATCATGACCGTCGATCTGCTCTAAGCCGTGATTATTCGCTGCACCCATGACCAGGGCCCTCAAATGGAGAAGACTGGATGTTTAAAACTAGAGGTGAAGGATTCATTGGTGGAAGGGGCACTGATAGGGGTTAAGCCAGGAGCGGGTCCTATAGTTCAGGGTGACAGCCTGCCTGAACTGTTTCCTGCGACTAATAGAGGATTGGCCTCCTAGGGCTGGTGGTTATGCATTTACTCACACATTGATTGCACCCGGTTATGTCTACACAAGCACAGTCGGCGTCATTAATTGGGAAAACACATGACATTACCTGACAAGTATGTTGTGTTATTTGAAAATATAGGAGGCATTATTTCGAGAAGTAGGTGGCACTAAATAGAAAAGTGGGAGAAAGAAAACGGAACAGTTGAAGGCAAATTTTTACTTTAACTGGTCAAGCAAAGATCGAACCCCCACGACATCGACAACCACAACAATATTTTTTTCTCTGGAGTCCAAGTGATTACCAACTTCAAAGGAAGAACATAAATGCTTGGTTAGAGTGGGTGGTTGTTCCTCTGTTAATAAGGGTGAGGGATGTGTCATAAGTAACAGCCTGGTCAGATGTTTATCATTCACCTGAAAAATAAATCATCCACATTCAATTTGAATCCGTCAAAAAACTGAAACGATGCTATACCTCCGTAATTTGTACCATTAGTGTCAGTGTGTCAGTGTCAGTGCATCAGTGTCAGTGCATCAGTGTCAGTGCATCAGTGATAGTGCATCAGTTTCAGTGCATCAGTGTCAGTGCATCAGTGTCAGCGCATCAGTGTTAGCGCATCCGTTTCAGCCTATCGGTGGCAGTGCATCAGTGGCAGTGCTTCAGTGTCAGTGCATCAGTGCCAGTGCATCAGTGTTAGCGCATACTTTTCAGCATATCAGTGTCAGTGCATCAGTGTCAGTGCGTCAGTGTCAGTGCGGCAGTGTCAGTGCATCAGTTTCAGTACATCAATGTCAGCGCATCCTTTTCAGCCTATCAGTGTAAGTGCGCCAGTGTCAGTGTGTCTGTGTTAGTGCAGCAGTGTCAGCGCATCAGTGTTAGTGTGTGAATGTCAGCGCATCAGAGTCAGCACATCAGTGTCAACGCATCAGTATCAGTGTATCAGCGTCAGTACATCAGGAGCAGTGCACCAATGTCAGGGTGTCAGTGCCGGTTCCCAAAAGTCAAGGCGTCAGTGCCGGTGCATCAGTGCCAGTGCATCAATGTCATGGCATCAGTGCCAGTGTCCCAATGTCAGGGAGTCAGTGCCGGTGCATCAGTGCCAGTGCCCCAATGTCAGGGAGTCAGTGCCGGTGCATCAGTGCCAGTGCCCCAATGTCAGCGCGTCAGTGATAGTGCACCAATGTCAGGATGTCAGTGCCGGTGCATCTGTGTCGAAGCCCCAATGTTAGGGCGCCAGTGCCAGTGCCCCAATGTTAGGGTATCAGTGCCAGTGCTCCAATGTTAGGGCATCAGTGGCAGTGCCCCAGTGTCAGGGCACCAGTGCCAGTGCTCCAATGTCAGGGCGTCAGTGCCAGTACCAAAACATTTATTGCCAATTGCGAGTAATCGAACAATTTTCATTTCTTTCTTTCCCCGGCTTTCACATTCAACTCTGAAACCCCTCAAATAAATGTTCCTTGCAAAGTATTACAAATAAATCCGGGAAGGTATCGCAACGCTTGCGTCGTTCCTTCCCCCGACTTGAGCTGTTCAAAGAGTGCCTCATTTTTTATTCACCGGTATCTTCAGGAGGTAAAAAGATTGGACTGATTCGGTACTTTATTATGATTGGAATAGAGCGGAGGAATCAAATACGGGAACACTTATAATAAGTATATTCCTGGGAAACTGTACAAGGGAGGTTGATCACGGTATAGGGCAAGACCTTGACTAGACTGACTCGCTTCATTCAGTTCCACCCTCATAACGGGCCTCATAGCACACAGTGGTGTCCATACTTAATACCACACATGTGTATCAGTAACACTGAATCTTTCTCAGACTCTGCGCGAAGGAATCTGACATGGCCTGGCAGCAGAGACCAAGTGATGAGGGTTCACAGCCGCAATGTACCAAAGAGTTATTGCGTTGATATCGTGCCCATATAGTTGAACCTGTAATCGGCTTTCTTGTTACCACATAAAACTAATTCCCGTCACGTTTATTACTTCGTACGATTCAGCTCTAAAGTAGACCATACTGTCTGAATGAAATTATTAAACATGGATATGATAAACTTCCATCATATCTGCTAGATACTTTAAAACGATGTTATGGGCAAAAAAACGTTTTCGTTTCATAACGTATTCTTAATACAATGAATTAGACTGTTTCATATACGAAAATAGAGATTAAATGATCGGAATACATGGGAGTTTTTGTTTTTTTACTGTATTTTTCATGACTTGTTCAACATAATAAATATTCTTGTTAGGTTTCGACGTAGCAGGGCGCACCAATATTGTGGATGTGCATATATTTACATTGTAACACTCTGCATGATGATCAAGAGCATGAGGCAAAGCTGGCATTCCATTTGGCTCCTGTTTTGACAACGTCCAATACCATCAGCGAGGAGACCTTGACAGCCCCGCACTCCGCTCTCAGCTGTTTCCGTGTCGGCCCCCTTCCCTCCACTCATGAATGGGATGCTGCTCCCTGATACCGTGAAGAGCGCGGAAAGGCGTGTGCTGCTCATTGGGAAGGGCTGCTCGACGAGGCCATGAAAGGAACGGTTTGAAACTCCATTCACAGAGCACAATTGCGGGATAACGAAGGTCGCGTCGATGAATAATATGTTGAAAGGACGCCTCAAAAGGAAAATTCAGACAGTGGTATTAATTTTATAAATGATCAAGATGTACACAAGAGCAAAGAAAAATGGCAGAAATGAACATGACTTGAGATCTTCAGGGACGATTTGCAATTTGTCATCGAATTAACATATTAATATAAAATCTGGAGTTTGAAGGCCTCGACGATATGAAGCAATTAGTAACGGATTGATAAGTTGAAGAAAATGAATCGATAGCCGACGAGAATGAGATTTAGTGAAATATTTTTTTCCCAATTCATGGCAACCAAAAATCGATGAGGTTACCATTTGATGAAGCATTTAGGAATGGGATTGGAGCTAAATATAACTACAGATTTACGACATCAAGATGCTATTAAAAAGGATTTATAAATAACATTAAGGAATTATAAGGGACTTCTTAGTGTTATTTTTAAACTAAGTCATTTAGGAGGATCACAATTCAAAGTTATTTTATTTATTACATCCCCCTACTCAGAGCAAATGACTCGTTTTACGTTTTTTTTGGCTGTCTGTGTCTCGAGAAAATAAAATAGACGAAGCCACACTGTTTAAAACATAGTTAATTATTTTTTTTATGAACGTGTCATATCTATAAATGAAATATAGCAAGCTTTCAACCGAACAATGTATTTATAAACAAAAGAACACACTTTATAAACAAGTACAAAAGTACTGAATGAGTTTGGCAAGTCAAGAATATGCCGCACAAACATTCATTGCAAAAGTACAAACATGTTACACATACCTTTTGCAGGGTCCAATTTGGACATACCTAACAAAAAAATGTCCAGTTTACGTTTAACTCTCGTGTACTGTTAGGACGTTTGATAACTTAACAGTGGAAAAGGACAACCATATTCGTTAACTCTTAATTCAACAACATCTTATCACTCCGACTATTTCATACATTTTAGTATTGTTTCCAATTCGATTATTTTTACCAATGCCAATAATGAAATAATTGCAAACTAAGAATGATATAAGAATGGTGCACTTCGTTTGGAAATTAAAAAAATGATCGTACAATCTCTCCTCAATAAACAAAAATTTTTGGTAAACACAATGCAGCCATTTAGGTAATTGTTGAGTTACTCTTTTGCTAGTGCCACAGGTAGTACTCTGTAGCTGAACACAATGGCGCATCATTACTGCGGCGCACTCACGGTCTGCTAGTGTCAGAGGCAGTACTCAGTAGCTGAACACAATGGCGCATCATTGCTGCGGCGCACTCACGGTCTGCTAGTGTCAGAGGCAGTACTCTGTAGCTGAACACAATGGCACATCATTGCTGCGGCGCACTCACGGTCTGGTAGTGTCAGAGGCAGTACTCTGTAGCTGAACACAATGGTGCATCATTTCTGCGGCGCACTCACGGTCTGGTAGTGTCAGAGGCAGTACTCTGTAGCTGAACACAATGGCGCATCATTGCTGCGGCGCACTCACGGTCTGGTAGTGGCAGAGGCAGTACTCTGTAGCTGAACACAATGGCGCATCAATGCTGCGGTGCACTCTCGGTCTGGAAGAAAAGTGGCGTCTCTGTCGCTTTTAAAACCGAGCACAAATATTATCGCGCTCTCCACTGGCTCATCATTGCTCCCTTACCTTGTGTTCTACAGTGCAGTCATATAGAACAGAACTGACATTTATGCATAGATAGACAGATGAATAATTTCGAACAGAAGAACTAAGATGGATCGGAATTTTCAGATACAGGAGGTCTGCGACTACGTTCTTCAGAGTACGTTGCTGAGAGTGGTAACAGATGTGTAGCCCTTTTACACATAACGTGATACGACTTTAACGAGATACTTCCTACAAGGTAACCTTTCGCATCGCCGCAACAAGTATTGAACAATATTTGAGATAGTACCAGAGCTATGTTTAGAGGTTTTACTGAAACTCCTGCCCGAGCACATGCTTAAAATGGATAACCGACTTTTCATAACCTAAAAAAATGTATAAAGTCGGTGGTTTGAATCACCAGACAATAACGGTTAAATTAAGGCAGCCCATCGATCATTTCAAACCCAGCATGCTTGTGTCGTTTGTTGACCGACTTGGAGTAGCATTAGAACTGAACATGCAGGAAGCGAGCACTTGGAACCTTTACATCACACATATTTGTTATGGTAAACATTTGCGATGTTCATGACATCAACACTCAACTAACAGATGCTTACCAGAAAAGTCGATTCAATGAGGGGACTTGACACACGGTATTGGTCTCCACATCAACATACTTTCCAGTCGAGAGTGCTCAGCTTGGCCTCCAACCCTCCCTGACTTTATTTGTGGCACTTGGTCGCATTTTGTTGAAATCTTCTCAAACAGGAATAAGAGCTGATCTTCTGGAATATATTCCAACACAGCAGATGTCTGACGCTCTTCAAACCTGACCAGTTCAGAGTTCCTACTATGAAACAGAGCTTTGACCAGGTCAGAGTTCCTACTATGACACAGAGCTTTGACCAGGTCAGAGTTCCTACTATGACACAGAGCTTTGACCAGGTCAGAGTTCCTACTATGACACAGAGCTTTGACCAGGTCAGAGTTCCTACTATGACACAGAGCTTTGACCAGGTCAGAGTTCCTACTATGACACAGAGCTTTGACCAGGTCAGAGTTCCTACTATGACACAGAGCTTTGACCAGGTCAGAGTTCCTACTATGACACAGAGCTTTGACCAGGTCAGAGTTCCTACTATGACACAGAGCTTTGACCAGGTCAGAGTTCCTACTATGACACAGAGCTTTGACCAGGTCAGAGTTCCTACTATGACACAGAGCTTTGACCAGGTCAGAGTTCCTACTATGAAACAGAGCTTTGCCGATGATTATGGACCTTGCCAGCTGGTGACAGGAGAACTGCGCCTATCAGCTTGATAGACAAATAACTCCTGTCAACTCTGATGACAGGGAACTGTTCTGAACAGTTCTCATGACAAACAATTGCTTCGATGAACTCGGAGAACGAAAGTTTTTTCGACCCCCTCGAACGAATTTTGAGGACAAAAAACTGCGCTGACCAGCTCAGATGACTGAAGAACTGCTCCGACCAGCTCCTATGACATGCGAATCTATTGACCTGCTCCTTTGACGAGTACATCATTCGAACAGCTCTGATGAGAAAAGAGCAGCTCTGACAAGCTCAGACTTCAAACCAGCTACTCTGACCAGCTTAGATTACAGAAGATTTACTCTGACCAGTTCAGATGGAAAAAGTCAATTAAATATAACCGTTCCTGCTGTGTTTATATTTCTCCGACCTTGGAGTGTGGGCGCGGTTGTAGGAATAATCCTACCCGTTCGAGAGAGATGGAATACCCGTTTTTTGGAATACAATTGTTGCGTCAGAATATCCTTCTATGACAGCTGTAATGGTCATCAAACAGCTCCAAAACATTATTATTAGGAGCTGCCATTATTTATCGTCTATCTACCAGTTACCATTCCTTTCCTCTGCACTACACAATGTTGGGCGTACCGATGTTAACTTAACTTAATGACACAATAAAACTTGTGAAAATATGTCATCATTTCATACAGATATTCATGATCCAATTATTCCTAATGAAAAATCACTAGTGCTCCTGTGCTTAATCATGCATTTATCGACGTATAATTACTACCGGTGTTGTAAATACCAATACTCTATGAGAGGGTAGTCGAACCCTGCAGCGTCAAGACCACGACCGATCACTCCACCAGTGAGAGGCAGATGAGGAACTCGAGTCCCACGTTGATGAACCGGTTCTGGCTTACGAGATATGGACTTCGCAAACAAAACTTATTCATCTCTTATCCGAAACGTAACAAATAATGATCCTTCAAGCTATGGCAAATGCTTAATGAATACAACACAAATAATTATATTTGTTCGAGTGCATTTTGGATAGGATGGTTTGTATTTGCATGGGAAGTAAAAAATTGATTATATAAATTAACAGTCACTTTCAATAAGTCGACCAACAACAACTATTTTCAACAAACCAAAAACAATTGACAGCTGTCGATCTTCGTTTCATGTTTGTTCATTAGCCCTCTTACCACTTCAATTCGCACATCCCACGCTTCTTTATTGACAAGCTGGAATTCCCTAGAGTAAACCAATATCAATATCCACACCAAGAAGATTTGGCAGCCCTCACACGGCAGATGGATGTAGATAACAAATTTGTCCATCACCGGACAACCTTTCTGCGTCAAAAGAATAATTAATTAAATTCAGTGTTGGTACAGGTTACTGAATAATCTTCATTTATTACTGCGAATACGAAGAGCCTCGACCGCCATTTGTGCCGTCTGTACACATTCCGCTAGTCAAGGTTCCAATGTCATGGTCCTTGGTCATGGTTATATTGGGCCATAGTCAGTGTGTCAAGGTTCGTGTGTCATGAACCTTGTGACATGGTTCTTGAGTCGTGGTTTGTATGGCATGGTCCATGTGTTAAAGTCCGCGTTTCATGGCCATTGTGTCATGGTCCGTGTGTTATGATGACTGTGTCATGGTCCGTGTGTGATGATGCCTGTGTCATGGTCCGTGTGTGATGATGCTTGTGTCATGGTCCGTGTGTCATGGTCCGTGTGTGATGATGCCTGTATCATAGCCCGTGTGTCATGGCCCGTGTGTCATGGTACGTGTGTCATGGTCCGTGTGTGATGATGCCTGTCACATGGTCCGTGTGTGATGATGCCTGTGTCATGGTCCGTGTGTGATGATGTCTGTGTCATGGTCCGTGTGTGATGATGCCTGTGTCATGGTACGTGTGTCACGGTCCGTGTGTGATGATGCCTGTCACATGGTCCGTGTGTGATGATGCCTGTGTCATGGTCCGTGTGTGATGATGCCTGTGTCATGGTCCGTGTGTGATTGTCCGTGTATCATGGCCCGTGTGAGATGGTCCGTGTGTCATGGTCCGTGTGTGATGATGCATGTGTCATGGTCCGTGTGTGATGATGTCTGGGCGATGAATTATAAGACTTCAAAGGCTAATTGACTGTCGTGCTACTGACCAGTTGTTTAATAAGCGCTAAAAATAAAGCCTTATTTGATGTGTGTGCCAACCGATCAAAACAGTTCGTGCCATTCATCAGATGCCAAGTGTTCCAGATACGAGCACGTACAATTATAGTGTCTGCGCGGAGGACGTCAATTATAGCGCCAGTATACACTCTCATGAGACTACGTTGATATAGGATACTGTCGCCAGTATACGCTCTCCTGAGACGACGTTGGTCCAGGATATTGTCGCTTGTATACGCTCTCATGCGACTGCGTTGGTCCAGGATATTGTCGCTAGTATACGCTCTCCTGAGACGGCGTTGGTCCAGGATGCTGTCGCCAGTATACGCTCTCCTGAGACGGCGTTGGTCCAGGATGTTGTCGCCTGTATACGCTCGCCTGAGACGGCGTTGATCCTGGATGTTGTTGCCTGTATACGCTCTCCTGAGACGGCGTTGATACAGGATGTTATCGCCAGTATACGCTCGCCTGAGACGGCGATGATTCTGGATGTTGTCGCCAGTATACGCTCTCCTGAGACGGCGTTGGTCCAGGATGTTGTCGCCAGTATACGCTCTCCTGAGAAGGCGATGATCTGGATGTTGTCGCCAGTATACGATCTCCCGAGACGGCGTTGGTCCAGGATGTTGTCGCCAGCATGCGATCTCCTGAGACGGCGTTGGTCCAGGATGTTGTCGCCAGCATGCGCTCTCCTGAGACGGCGTTGGTCCCGGATGTTGTTGCCAGTATACGATCTCCTGAAACTGCGTTGGTCCAGGATGTTGTCGCCAGTATACGATCTTCTGAGACGGCGTTGGTCCAGGATGTTGTCTCCAGCATGCGCTCTCCTGAGACGGCGTTGGTCCAGGATGTTGTCGGCAGTATGCGATCCCCTGAGACGGCGTTGGTCCAGGATGTTGTCGCCAGTATACGATCTCCTGAGACGGCGTTGGTCCAGGATGTTGTCGCCAGCATGCGCTCTCCTGAGACGGCGTTGGTCCAGGATGTTGTCACCAGCATGCGCTCTCCTGAGATGGCGTTGGCGTTGGTCCAGGATGTTGTCGCCAGTATACGATCTCCCGAGACGGCGTTGGTCCAGGATGTTGTCGCCAGCATGCGCTCTCCTGAGACGGCGTTGGTCCAGGATGTTGTCGCCAGCATGCTCTCTCCTAAGGCGATACTCATGACTAGGGCGCGCAGGTCTTCCGATATGAAGCGCTCTGGGAGAGATTGACCAGGTACTGTTAACTAATCAAGTAGTCACTACTAATTTTTATGGTCTAGAGTAGATTTGCTGAAATAACTCCGGAGCCTCGAAGAAGACTACGGTCGGACGAAATTGAGTTAATATGCCCGACAACAAAAAGTCGCAGCAAACACATCAGAATAATAATGCTTCAGAGAGTGGTGGGGAAATGTTGAATATTTTCGAGTTCATGTTGGCAAATCATCCAACTCGCTGCTGAACAGTGCAAGGCCATTCACGCTATGGAACTGGTAAATCACACTTCGTATCATGATCGGTCCCACACGAGCTCAAATTACACTAAAATTGCAGGGCCCATTTGCCCAACTGATCGTTAAGCCTGACTGGTAATTGGCATTGGCAGTCTATTAACTGCGGACTAAGCCGACCAGTGTCTAACTCGTCGTCTAGGCAGTCTTACAAAGCAGAGTTCGAGTTCATGAAGTGGGTTTATTATTATATAGCAGCTGTTTCGTCATTATCACTGCTAGTTTAACAACAATTATTGATCTATTAGTTAGGTTCATTGCCCCGGTAACGCGGCCGATCGAAGGTATCATGAATACGGCTAGTAGCAGACCATGACTCACGAAAAGGGAATTGATGGCAGCGGATCCTGCAGTAACTCTCCGTAATTACCGTGCCAAATGAACACTGAGCACTTATTCTGATGTTGACCTGGGTGGAAAAAAAAGCATCTCACGGATAATTTTTAAAAATTGCATAGCAAATGAAGGTGATACAAAAAAAAATGTTTACAACGCACAAAGTGTGTAGCGTTATAGAAACATAATTTCATGCACAGATACAAGGGGTCGCCGACGGCAAGCGCATCTCACACTCCTCGATTGCACTCACACTCAAACAAACTAGGCCCTTTAGCGCTAGAGGGTCCGGCTGCAGACCCGGCAACTCACTTTCTGGGTTAGGTGGGCGGTCCAAGGTCAGTGTCAGCTAAAAGGCCCGACAGTGTAACTGTTTTATCCTTCTACGTCATAGTAGCCGGTTCCTCCCTCAATCACGACCATCTAGGTTCGCAACAAGACGCCAAAGGCGGGAAAGCACATCAGGACAGCGTTAAACTCCTCCATTAACCTCCATTCTTCACTCACACCTGACCATTGCAAGCTCCCTCGCTACACCCACACTAATGCCTCTCCTTCTTATAGCCTGCTTCACACCATCCAATCTCCACTCCCACCTGACTATTGCAAGCTCCCTCGCTGCACCCACACTAATGCCTCTCCTTCTTATAGCCTTCGTCACACCATCCAATCTCCACTCCCACCTGACCATTGCAAGCTCCCTCGCTACACCCACACTAATGCCTCTCCTTCTTATAGCCTGCTTCACACCATCCAATCTCCACTCCCACCTGACTATTGCAAGCTCCCTCGCTGCACCCACACTAATGCCTCTCCTTCTTATAGCCTTCGTCACACCATCCAATCTCCACTCCCACCTGACCATTGCAAGCTCCCTCGCTACACCCACACTAATGCCTCTCCTTCTTATAGCCTGCTTCACACCATCCAATCTCCACTCCCACCTGACTATTGCAAGCTCCCTCGCTACACCCACACTAATGCCTCTCCTTCTTATAGCCTGCTTCACACCATCCAATCTCCACTCCCACCTGACTATTGCAAGCTCCCTCGCTACACCCACACTAATGCCTCTCCTTCTTATAGCCTTCGTCACACCATCCATCCGCTCAAACTTCGGTCTATCACAAGGCCTACGTCCACTCACACCAGCCTTCATTACCCTTTTCACCAATCTCCCTTCATCCATCCTTACCATGTACCCGAACCATATCAGAACACGTGAATCGACTCTGTCCTTTAACTGCTTCAACATCCCCGATCTCTCAGCGTCACTCCAGCTAAGCCTCTCAAACACTTAATCTCGAAAACATGCAACCTTCTTCTCTCCTCGGCTCTCGCCCTCCGAGTCACAGCTCCGTCGCATTTTGGACAAACTCCTCCCCAAACAACACTACTTTTGGTTTCATTCCCAAAGTCCTACAGCTCATTACACTTCTCAGTAAACCCAACACTTAACTCCCTTCCTTCACTCGCGGCTTTACCTAAGTTTCCACGAGTTCCGGCTTCTTCCCATGAGAGCCCAGGTTCTTGAAACACTGAACTTCTTCAAATAACTCTTCAATAGGATGACACTAATTCTGCTTGCATCAAATTGTCATCACAGATCTATGCCCAAATTGTCATCACCTTACTGTTTTCTTTTCCAAGTTATTATCACTCTATAATCATCTTCAACTGTCTTTGAAAACAAATCTCGTTAATTTGTTATCATCCATCCAATAATCTAAAAGTTGTTATCAACCTGTCCTTTCACCCAATATGATCAATTTTGGAAATGCCAGCCTGTATTGCGAATTTAAAAGTTGCCTTTGTAACTTCTTGAAATTGTCTGTTTGCTTTAAAAATATATCGAAGCTGACCCAGA
The DNA here is from genome assembly GCA_016164225.1 of Gammarus roeselii. Classification (NCBI taxonomy): domain Eukaryota; kingdom Metazoa; phylum Arthropoda; class Malacostraca; order Amphipoda; family Gammaridae; genus Gammarus; species Gammarus roeselii. Next base: position 12,528 of record SDVV010011935.1, read on the forward strand.
AATAATTTACTGGTAAATACTCTGTAGTCATGCCTGAGGGATATCACGTGACGAGGTGTGTGAAAGGGGAATCTTCTAAACCAACACAGCACAGAGTTTTGAAATGAAAATGCGGAGAACGGGTAATCCGAATTGAATTGCACTTCTGTGAATTTCACCCAATAACACCAGCTTAATAAACAAATAAAACTGTTTCCATAAAAAACTATATATTGGTAGTTTTCACGTCTGTTGGTTTGGACATGCATTTGTATGTCAGGTGTTACGCAATATTGGGTATTGATTATTTACACCTACGTGAATATGAATGAGTCTGTTCTACGTGAATGATGGGGGTCAACTTTGAGTTCATGATCAAATCATAACATTGTTGAAACGGAATTGATGTATTTATTTGCAAGTTTTTATAACATGTATCATATATGACATCACAGACTATTTTATTCAAAGTTTCTATGTGATGCGGTTCATGTAAAATAAATGCATTTCGACGTAAACGAAGTAGATAGTGCAGTGAATGACGGATTGTTCGGTTCATTTTATTCATCAAATATTGTTGGATCTGCAATGATGTTTCACGGCAGTTCTGAGAGAGGCATGCACGACTGATGCTCAGTTGACGTCATTGCACGACTGATGCTCAGTCGACGTCATTTCACGACTGATTCTCAGTCGACGTCAGTGCACGACTAATGCTCAGTTGACGTCAGTAAACGACTGAGGCTTAGTTTACGTCAGTATACGACTGATGATCAGTTAACGTCATTGCACGACTGGTGCTCAGTTGACGTCATTTTGCGACTAATGTTCAGTTGACGTCATTTTGCGACTAATGTTCAGTTGGCGTCAGTGCACAACTGATGCTTAGTTGACGTCAGTGTACGACTGATGCTCAGTTGACGTCATTGCACCACTGATGTTCAGGTGAGGTCAGTGTACAACTCATGCTCAGTTGACGTCTGTATACGACTGATGCTCAGTTTACGTCATTGCACGACTGATGCTCAGTTGACGTCATTTTGCGACTGATGCTCAGTTGACGACATCGCACGACTGATGCTCAGTTGACGTCAGTATACGACTGATGTTCAGTTGACGTCATTGCACGACTGATGCTCAGTTGACGTCATCCGTCCAACCAAATGAAGTATTTTTCCTCTCACTTTTAGCATTTACGACCATGCGGAGAGGGGAGGGGCCTGGAGGAGAGCCGCCTTCGCCGTGGTCCAGATTTGATTCAAGAAGGATAAACGTATAAATTCCCGACCGTCATCCATAGTCCGACATTCTTTAGAATGACCACTAATATTGAGCCAAAAAAAGGTCCTGTCGCCTTCCTCTCTGAACAAATGAATGTAGAAATATTGCAATCCTGTAACAGGAGTTTCATGCCTTTTTACAGTCAACATTTTGTGTATGATGAAATTTATGTTTGGTGGTTACGTATGATGAACTTGATGTATCGTGTTGAGGTCTTTTTTCCCTTCCAAGCTCAAAAGTCTAATCTTATTAACGGTTCATTGAATGCTTGCCACGCCAGCGCTGTGGACGAAGCAAACAAATAGTTTGCTTCGTCCACAGCGCTGGCGTGGCAAACATTCAATGAACCGTTAATAAGATTTGACTTTTGAGCTTGGAAGGGAAAAATACCTCAACACGATACATCAAGTTCAAGAGGAACCTAATTAATGTTATTCTTTCATTGACATTTTTCGCTCCTCTGCAGACGATTGGCGTTGGCGACTTGAATATTAACCTTATTTGCGGTCCCTAAATCCCTCATAAGCTCCCCTAACCGGTTGACTACTTGACTAGTGCAACAGCTGCTCATGAACTGCTATTGCATTCACAACGGTATCGAGTATCCAGCTTATCTAAACACCGAAATGCGACCCTTACTCTCTTTCTCAAACGATCCCTGGGGATTGCGCTGTCGTTGTTCACCGGCGTTCAGAATCTAAACATACTTTGTCTTCACACTGTCAGGTTTCTGCTCAGAGTTTCTGTATGAGATACTCTGTAAGTCTGTGTAATTGATGCATTAATCCTTAACTGCCCATCGCATTAAGGAGGGGTGCATTAATGCATTACTTCTAACTGCCCATCGCATTAAGGGGGGGCGTATTTTGGTATGGGTCGCAATTACGTGGGTCGGATATCATCAATTATGGGCTGTATTGGGGAGGGGAGGGGGTGTTTTTTCGATTATGAGCGGTTGGTCCTGTTCGGATTGTAGCGAATATCTCATATTCACCAGTGGACATCCAAGCAACATTTTATGGGAAAACAATCGTAAGGTGTGATTCAAAATTTGTTCGGCAAATTACTCTCAGTTTATTAAAAGCTGCCGTGAGCGGCTGGTGTGAGTTGTCATGTGTCCGTTTATTCTCCAGTCGTGGTGGTTGCTTGAAGGGTCGGAGATTGTAATCGCACACCTGATCGTTTCGATCATGCCCAGTTACAAATGTTGACAATCTTTCATAACTACAAAATGAGTTCGCTTGAGACGACATGTTCGTCCGAAGATGCTTGGCTGGAGACCGTCGTAGCGATTTTTTTTGGGGGGGCTTTGAAGAAACGAATCTTTACATTGTACTGACAGAGAATATAAGTTTGTGTTCTAGCTGCAATTATTTTGCATGTATTGAATGCAGAGGAGCTCTATTCCATTTAAACTGGAATACTGCAACGTCATTCTTAGGAACATGTTTTCCATTGCGATATTGTTCGGTTATATATCAGATTTGATGATAACTACTCGCGAGATAACACATCGTAGTTCTTCCAGAGGATTGCGGTCACACTCCTCTCTTGCTGCCAATTAAAAAATGATAATGGACTTCAGTATACAATTGAACATAGCACACTTCATTACCATGACGACAGTCTGTGCTCAATAAATTGGTAGTCAAGATCGTCCCTCTAACTTCGCGATAACAGAACCGAAATATTTCCGCTTTAAGGAACTCAATATCGACTTGCACTGTTGCAATCAATTTTCTCTCGGATTTTTTTTTTCTCGATATCCAACTTCCACAGATCAATGCGAGAATTGAAAGAAATAGACGCACAGTATGTGTATTTTTTGTTAACGTGTTGACTAGCAGCTACAGGTTTCATCAGGTGGAA
>SDVV010011936.1:0-15655 GCA_016164225.1 Gammarus roeselii
TGTAAGAGATAGTGCGGGATATCATACCTAGCATTTTGTTGCCTTTCTTGGCAGCATCGTTACATTGCTTGCTGCTTTTTAAGTCGTTACTAATGATGACACCTAAATCTCTCTCTTCGGTGACGGGAATGAGTTTTTTTCCAGACATTGAATATTCGTGTATGGGGTTATGAAGACCTATGTGCATGAGGTGGGTGCGATGTGCTGGCTGAGGTGGGTGCGATGTGCTGGCTGAGGTGGTTGCGATGTGCTGGCTGAGGTGGGTGCGATGTGCTGGCTAAGGTGGTTATGTGCTGGTTGTGGTAGTTGTGAGTGCGGCTGTGAACCGAGGACTAATAATTGTATGGGTAATCAATCTAGGCAAACAATTAAATATAAATATGCATATTAATCAAGGCCATGGACGCATAGTAACATACATATTAACTTAAGCCATGAAAGCATAGTTAATAACCTTCGTGTTGGAAGAGGTATTGAAATTGAATTGAAAAGTTGTCATATGATGTATTCGGGAGAATTGTACATTCTTTCTCCGCCGGAAGCTTTTTGCTTCATTTCTATTTCTTCGAGTCCACGTGCAATGCCTCAATTAACCGACATTGGACGCTGAACCAAAGGTATTGCAAGCTTCTTTATTATTATCTAAAAAGTTTTAAGGACGACCAAGGCAAAGAGCTACTGTAAGAGTCAACAGAACGCATCATCTTCCGTCCTCATGAAGAAAGCCTAAAGAATACATGAGAACGAAAGGAAAATGTGATTGACTCTAGGCATGAAAGAGCATACCGTCACCAGCAAGTACTGCGTCCACCAGGCAACCGCTGCCGAGAAAAAAGCTCAACCAAACTGTGGACTGCGACATTGAACCCCATCAAAGGTAAACCCACACAACTAAATAGCACAACGCGTATTCTAAACAGGGAGACATCTCCATGGGAACACACGCCTCAATGGATGCTGGACTCCTTCACAAAACGACAAAACATCGGGACTCCCGTTAAATTCTGACCACTTCCTGAGTTCGAATCTTTCATTGGTTTGTCAGTTAATGCGTAGAATGTTGACAGACTTCCTGTGGTGGTAATCACTTTAAAATATGGTTGTCCGGTCATCATAATTTACGACGGGCATTTTAGCTTAAGGAATGTTTTTGACATAAGAAAATGTTGTACAGAAAATTGACACGAGGACAAAATAGTTTCACATTCTTCATAAATTAATTGATAATCGTGGTTGACGTGCAAATACTTGAAATCGCACTTTTGTGTAGATATTTTGTTTGATGAAATATGCCAATTGTTAAGCTTTTAATATGTGTTGGACGGAATGGAACAGCCTCTCATAAAAAATATCGGAATTAAAAATTAGATAGTTTCCATTTGGTGGGCATTCCCTTTTATATATTGTACTGTATTCTGTGTTCTTGATGAAAGATACGTTATTTGATTAATTTATATTAATGATGCTAATTATTTCAATTAATGGTATACATATTAATAAATCAATTCTGGAATTTATTGATATCGTATACTGTAATGCAGTGCGTTCAATGATGGAAACTGATTTATTATATTGTTAGGTATGCAATTAGCGGACACATGTAACTATTAATTTTAGACATTGCTAGTCACTGTTGCCATGATATGTGTTTGTTGCTGAAATTAAAAAAAAACATAACTTAAAAAAAAGTGACATTTGTTATATTTCAAACAATGAATGAAAATGTTGCTCAATTGAATAAAAGGTGAATCATATCCACCAAGTTTGTTTGATTGGTGATCCACCAACTCCCTCGTATCCATGCACGTCGATCACTTGCAATGATCGAATCGAGCTTATTTTTACTACGAATCATCCTTCGATTTTGAAAGAAACGTTTTCTTAGATTTCATGTTCAATTTCTCAATTATAAATAATAGAAAAATATCTTTCGCACTTTCATTTACATTTTTTTATACTTGGTAACTCAGACTTCTCGTTGTACATCCCCTGTTCATCCTCTGTACGAGAAATCTTTGGAGGAATCGAGGTACGATCTGAAACATGGAATCAATGTTTCAGTAGCTATTAGTTTATACAGGAGACCACACAAGCTGATGTTGGGCGACTTCCAAGTAATCGCGGAGACGGCGTGAAGAGCGGCCCTCAACTGCAAAGAAAACGAACCAAAAGACACTGGTAGAATGAAGAATTGCAAGGATGTAGCTTTCACATGCTCGAGGTATGCTGCGCTCATGTATGGGAACTCTCTCATCCATTAGAACTCTTGAAATTTAGAGGAAAAGAGGGAGTGAGTCGTTAGGACACGTTGAGTGGAGAGGACAATACCACAATGAAGTTAACTTTTACAACAAAGAGAACACAATTTCCACAACCATAAATGGAATTAAATCAAGTATTCAAATATAAAGAATTTTACAAACATGGACTCCTGTGGGAAAGAGAATACTAAATTTGAATAAGTGCAGACTTCTACACCCATAGACAAATACCCCAAAAAGAGATGTGGTCGCAGCAAGACGCCACCACACGCATATACAAATCCTTTCCCTTTAACGCAAAAGGGTCCGGCGAAAAGCCTAAACACCCACTTCAGGTTAAGCGTAAGCTCTGAGGTCAGTGTCAGCAGGAAGGCTTGGCGGCATTTACAGGTTCGCCTACGCTGCATCAAAGGTGCCAGGTTCTACACCACCCTTGGCCATCACTTTTCTCAACAATAGAACCAAGGGTGGGAAAGCACTTCAGATCCGTATCAAATTTATCAATTAGCAATCAGTCTCCGCTCACGCCTATTCCTTATAGGCTCTCTCACCTTTCCCAAAATGATACCTGTACTCACCAATATATTATTCACGCCATCCACTCAACCAAACCTCTGACATCCTATTCTGAGTCTTCGTTCATGTACCTCTGCATGGTTTTTTGAACTCTCATCATTCCTATCCCGCATCCCTTCGGCAATCCTTTTAAACATTTGTCATGTCCCCATACTTAGGCAATGTCAATGCTTAACGAAAGAGATTTCCAGCAAGTAGGCGCTCATCAATAACATCCCTATTACATTAGACATGTGCTGGCCGGAAAGTCGGGTAGTATAGTCTGACAAGGTAATTTATAATACGAGAACCTATAAGCAGCAAACAAGCTGATCTGAAGTGAACGGAAATCATTTGGGTGCCTACAGCAAGTATGATGACGTCCGGTACAGGGATAATAACGTCATGAGCCACGCTTGTGACGGAAGTAAACTGGATGGAGCAGCAAGAGATAGTCTGAAAGAGTCGGTGTTGACTCGACCCCGATACCGACTGGTTACTTCCCTTTGCCCGCACCTCTTACACCTAACTTAAATTCCCATTTTCTCGACTTGTATAAATTGTATAATTGCAAATAAATCAGATTTATAATTCCACCCTTGTTCATCTAGAAGCCCTCAGCCTTCAATATCTTAAGATATAACAACTGCCGACGAGGTGAAGAATTCAGTGTAATTTGTTTGTGAAAACTCAAACAGTGATAACATTGAAAATGTCTCACGACAACGGACAATCACAGAAAATGTTTGACCCTGCTACGGAAGGCATCAAAGACTTTTTGGCTCGTTTTGAATTCCAAAACTACCAAGCCCTGACAGCAGCAAAGGACGACGAGCGAGAAAAGGCGTCATTGCTGTGATCATGCTTAGCAAAAAGCGTGATCACACAAATTCAGCAAAAAATTAAGCCGAAGAGCATAAAAGTGGCTACATACGACGAATTGGTGGCAACTCTAACAACAATCCACACGACACAGAAATTCATAATCGGAGCGTTGTTACAGTTTATCAGGAGGAAGCAACGGGACGGCGAGACGATCGAGAGTTACGCTCGATCCCTCAACGAGTGGGGGGAGCAAGTGCGAGTACGAGGAATGTCGCAGAAGCAGATTTCTTCGAGATCAATTTATAGCCGGATTGCAATCCATCAGGTTGATCACAGCATTGATCACGGAGTGCGAAGAGAAAAGCTTCGACGACACCATGACATGAGCAAAGACACTCGAACAAATATCGGTGTACGTAGAAGACATTGTCCCGGTACGATCAGGGGAAAGAGTATACCAGAATAAGCCCCGGCACTCACCAAGGTTGGACCGCTGCTCAAATTCTCCAAGACGTGACCGACAATCAAAGGATTCAAGAAAACCTACGTAAACGACAAGCTGACAAAGCAAGTGAACGAAACTTACGTCTACATAAGGTGCACGGTCAAAGGGAAGCACCTGCCGGAAGAGTGTTTTGCACTCAAATTAAAGTGTAACAAGTGTGGAAAAGTAGGACATGTCGTTAAAGCATGCAGATCTAAAGCCTACAACGCCACACGAAATAAAGCAAATCACATCGCCGAAGCAGACTATTGCACACCACCCGAAGAAAGAAACCCGAGTGATTATTTTACCGTGAAGAAGATCCGGAACAGACCCTCAACCAGGATTCACAAGGAGCCACAATTGACGGAGGTGGGGAATCACTTCAACGGACTCTCTCAAGCTGAGGGCGAGTGGCCCCAGATCAAGGACCACAAGCGGCTCAGCCAAACAAAAGAGGACGGCGACCTACGTGGAGGCATGGACAGTACAAAGAATCCGTCGGTAAGCATTGGTAGGGTGGCCATGAAAAAAAGGCAAGAAGATGACAGTAGGCAGAATATTTCTTTAAGGAGTGCCTTCACAGCAGATGCCACGTGTAAAATAGGACGATCCCCATTTTATGTCCAGTGTAGATTAAACGGTCAAGCAGTGGAACTAGAACTTGACACGGGATCATCGATAAGCATTATCACAGAAAATATGATCCGTGACATTAAAATTGCTAGAGTATGCAAAACGCACCAGAAAGCGATTGATTACGGCATCAATGCCATGAATTTCACTCGGCAAACAACGCTTGCGGTAAATGTAAAAGATACGGGCAAATTGCATACTTTTCCTGTTGTAAAAGATAAACTCATCTCCATTATTCGGTCTTGATTTATGTAAGAAGTTCGGGTTATCTGTGAATATGCTCGAAGAACTGTCGTCTGTTAGAACGGTTACTAGATGCAATCTATTCAATAAGTACAGTGAGTTTTTGTCTCCTAACTACAGGGGCAACGTTAAATATAATGTTAAGATTAAGGTTGATAGTGACTGTAAACCCATGTTCTATAGATCACGAAGCGTTCCGTTCAGATACAGATATCTTGTAAAGGAAGAGCTAACGAATTTGGAGAGCGCTGGAATAATTGAAAGACTGGATCACTCTGATTGAGTTTGTCCCGTTGTGGCAGTTTTACAGCCCACTGGTAAAATACGACTGTGCGGCAACTACGCGTTAAGTATCAATAAATTCACAAAAAACGATAACGTATCCAATGCCTACTCCTGACTACGTGCTAGGAATCATTAGAGAGGCAAGAGTATTTTCGCGTATTGATTTGCAAAACGCATACCTACAACTTCCGTTGGACGCAGAGCCTGAACAATACACAGTCAATAATACGTCGGAGGGACTTTTCTGGTATAATTACTTGCCGTTTGGCATATCTTCAGCCAGTGCAATATTCCAGTGCTTCATTCCGCCAGTTCTTTCTAGCGTACCCAATACAATATGTTATATGGATGATGTATAAGTACTTACTAAAACGCAGGAAGAACATCTAGAGGTATTAGACAAAGTATTCACAGCCTTACAGGGCGCAGGTGTCAAAATAAATAACAGCAAGTCCTGGTATTTCACGAAAAGTATTGAATACTTAGGTCATGTGTTGTCAAACGAGGAGGCAAGACACAATCCACTGGAAATTCAAGAAGTTTTGGAGGCACCTTGCCTATCAAATGTTAAAGAAGTGCAGAGTTTTGTAGGATTGTGTACTTATTGCAGCAGATTCAATCAGAATATCAGCAGTGCATTTGCACCAATGTACGCTCTACTAAAAAAATATTAAATTCGTGTGGGAGAAATGTCATCAGTCATGTTTTGAGACCATTAAAAATATTTTTAGAGGTACTAAAATATTAAAATTGTTTGACACAAATCTCGGAACAGCAATTGAGATCGATGCCAGCAACTACGGTATAGCTGCAGTTTTATTGCAAAAACACAACGAGGCTTTCATGCCAGTTCAATTTGCCTCAAAGACATTAACTAGTGCCCAAAAGAATTACGCTACCATTGACAAAGAGGCATTAGCAGTCATGTTTGGAGTTGAGAGATTCCGTTAATACTTATTGGGAGGCAGATTTCAAATTCACACTGACCATAAACCTTTATTAAAACTAATGGGGAGTGAAAACGCTATGCCAGTCAATTGCAGTGCAAGACTACAAAGATGGAACTTGAGACTGAGTCAATATAATTACACAATCATGGATATTCCTGGCGAATCAAATTGCATTAGCGATTGTCTTTTACGACAGCCGCTTGCAGAGTCAAAAACTGACTTGGTGAGTTTTTGCAGATTTGGAATCATTTAGTGTCTCAGCGAAAGACATAAGCGTGGAAACCCAAAAAGATCCACAACTATCGCAAGTCGGGCATTACACTATGTATGGGTTCCCAACAACGGCAGAGGAGGTCATAAAACCATTCCAGAAGGCCAAGGATAACCTGTCACTGTTCAATGACTGCATAATGTATGGTAACAGGGTGGTGGTCCCACGACGCTACAGGCACAAGGTCTTAGAACTGCTACATGTAAATCATCCAGGTCATTAAGGTGTGTAGCAAATACGTGGCGAATGCCAAAACCCCTAAGCAAACTTCAAAGAGTGAATGACCAAGACCCATAAAAAATGGTCGAGGTTACACATTGACCATTGTTTCTTCCAAGATAAAATTACTTTGTCGTGGTTTGCGCACTGACCCGTTATTTTAAGGCGGAGGTAGTGAAGAGTGTAAGTTCTGAAGTAACAATAGAGGTATTAGATCCAAATTCTCTCGTAATGGCTTATCATGCTCCATAGCGTCAGACAATAGTAGCTCTTTCACATCGGAAGAATTCAAAAACTACTTAGCACAAAAGAATATTAAGCACGTGAGGCCTGTGCCTCATCACCCGAACTCAAATGGTCATGCTGAACGCAGTGTAGGCATAAAAAAAACTTTCGTAAGGAAAGCCACTGGTACTGTAAAAGAAAGGTTACGCCATGTGTTATTACATTATCGCAACACCCCACATTCCGTGACGAGTGTTGCTCCAGCTGTATCATTAAATGGTAGAGTGCATGTAACGGAGAAGGAACAAATTAATCCTAGATATGTCCCGGAGAAATGTCATAAAAAACTGTAAATAATACTATGTTCCTAGTAGGTGGCAATGTACATGTGCTAAATTTGAGACAAGGCCCTACATGGCTAGATGGCGTTGTTAAGGAAAAAAATTGTATTAATATGTATACAATTTATATAACTAAACTAGATGTTATACGGAATAGACATGTCGAACAGCTGTTACCAGGAAATACCCAACCTCGTGACGACGAGACTAAAGGAAACATTTATCTGGAAGAATGCTTGAGAGACAGTCTACGGAAAGAATCTGAGTTACGTGAACAAATGCGAGATGAGAATGCTAGTGGCAACGCATCTGTGAATGATCGGTAGGAATGCGGTGATGAATCTAGACAGAGAATGACTGATACACCCGCAATACAAAATGGACCAATGCAGGAAATACCAAATAAAGACCAAAGAAGACGTTCTGACAGAGAACGTAGTCCAGTTGATCGATACATAGCTGGAAATAAATCGTCCATAGCATGGTAGATATAAATGATGTACCTGACCATGATAGAGACCAATGTTCGGTCGTGTATAACAAGGTTGTACGGTTTAACTTCTCTTAGAAAGGGGGGGAGGTGTCATGTCCCCATACTTGAGCAATGTCAATGTGTAACGAAGGAGATTTCCGGCAGGTAGGCGCTCATCAAAAACATCCCCATTACATTAAATATGTGCTGGCCGGAAGGTCGGGTAATATAGTCTGACAAGGTAATTTATAATACGAGAACCTATGAGCAGCAAACAAGCTGATCTGAAGTGAACGGAAATCATTTGGGTGCATACAAAATTAAGATGACGCCCGTACAGGGATAATGACGTCATGGGCCACGCTTGTGACGGAAGTGAAATGGATGGAGCAGCAAGGGATAGTCTGAGAGAGTCGGTGTTGACTCGACCCCGATACCGACTGGTTACTTTCCTGTGCCCGCTCCTCTTACACCTAAATTAAATTCAAATTTTCTCGACATGTATAAATTGTATAGTTGCAAATAAATCAGAGATATAATTCCACCCTTGTTTATCTAGAAGTCCTCAGCCTCCAATATCTTAAGATATAACGATATTTCAACTCAAATGCATCCTGTTGACTTCTCCCTGTATGTCTCGAGGGGTTGTATCGTCCCCAGTCATGGTAGAAGAGAGGTACTAGCTCTGCTGAAAGAAAGTTATTGTTGCACAGTCTACTCTACCTGCGTGTTCAATTGATCATGACAATTTTTCCGATGATTACAGCTTGTTATGGGCAATTTAAATTTCGCTTGAAAGTCGAGCCTCAGGTACCTACTGGATGTGAGGATGTTTGCTTTGATTTATTATTCTATGTAGGTAGTACTAAATATTAAATATTGACTGTCCGAGCAAATGACTTTAAATCTGAAGTAGATGTTAAGTAGCTAGCACAATATTACAAGCACACGAAACCCTTTTCGGGGGATTTATTCATATCAGCATTTTATTGACAAATCAATTCAAATTCGTTCTTTTATTGGAATGCTTGACTGATCATTACCTAGAAAATAGGTTGGTTTGTTATCAAAAACGTAGGGATAAATTCGCGCCACCAACTCGATAGCATTGTGGATATGTGTGAACGGGATTCCTTGTCTTGAATATAACAAGGTTACAACGTCAAAATATCATGTGTCAAATTGACACTCTAATCAAATAATACTAATTAAATTCCTCGTAAAAAAAAGTTAATACACAAAAATAAAGAAAAAGAAGTATGTTAATTTGCTTTTTGTTAGATAAATGATTTTTTTTTCTCAAGCTGTGAGCGGCACGCGCCCCTGGCGGCCGCTGCACGCCAATAACAGACCAGCGTTGCTCTGTATTTACTCACCCAGTCTGGTGACAGTCGCAGGCCCATGATTGCGGCATAAAGGGCGCCAGAGGTGTCGTTCGTAGGGGATTACACAGAGGCTGATCCTCTGGACGCGGTTGTTTACGGAGATTGCCCTCACAATGCTGCCTCTGCAAACCAAGATTACAGTTTTTTTACACTAATATCAGTTAGTAATCAGGATTTAAAAGTGTGTCTTCAAGGGGATAAGACACTTAATAACGTTTGTCTTCTTGGTTATAAGTGTGCTTTTTTAAGGTCGAGAGGACTGCACGAGTATATAAGTGTGAGTTGGTAATGATTGCACACCATTTTCTTCACTATAGATGTTGGAGGGATTGAATGTGAGCATTGGATACTGCTAGCTGAATAAGCATGCTCTCTCAGCATGAGTATAAACTAAAATAAACAAAGTCTATGAACACTCTGTTCTAACTGGTAAGCAAGCTGTACATTTCAATGTTAAAAAATGTACTGTCAAGCTAGCGGGTAGCGGATTGTCGTTGAGGTTGTTATCGGAAGTGGAGATGGAGGTTCACGCGTGGTTGCGGGTTCCTTGGTTTGTTGGTTGTTCAGAGTCGGTCAATTTTAAGCGATATAGCTTTAACACGATACTCGAGTCTTGTTAGACGTTCTTTGATTGTGCTGGATTCTGCGGTGAAGTCTTTAGTTTCTTGCATGGAAAGGCCGGTCGCTTGGTATTGTATATTCTCAATTTAGCGCATGCTTCTCGTCAACTCCACGATGCGGCCATTGGTCTGGTCGTCCTCGTTTGAGGTGGCGCTGTTCATTGTTGAGAGGCTCGCGCTCGTTGCTGTTGGAATCCTGGTCAGGAGAGGATACCGGACCCTCATGAATGAGGTTTGTTCCTCCCCTTCGTCGAACTTTCGGTTCACGCCAGGGGCCAGAAAGACTCTCTCTTGAAGGCCTCTTGACCAGTTTTACCTATTATAATGGTAACTTTACACGATCAATTTGAGGCCAGCAAACGTGCGGCTTAAGGTCCCAGCACAAAAAAACAAAAAAGGGACTAGCCTGTTCTATCTAGGGGGGCCCAGCGTTCATGCTAAAATTATTTTCGCACACGCGCACTATAGCCACTTCACTTCAGCTCACTTTGATGGCCGGACACTGTCATAACCGCTAAAAATCTTTCAGCACACGTGCTTTCGCGGTAAACAAAGTTTCAGCCCACGCGCATTTGCGCCACAATCATAGCATCCCTTACTCAGAGCAACCACTGGCATATCCGCCCCTGTCATTTCAGCCACGAGTCGTACGATTTTACTGCTTATCACTTTAATGAAACTTCAATAAACTGTCATAATCGCTGAAGAACGGCATTACGTACCCTAGAAAAAAACATACGTTTGCCCCGCGGGTTAGAAATACGTACCTTTGCCCCGCGGGTTAGGAACACGTACCCCTAGGTTAGGTTAGGTTGGGAGGAAAAGTTTCAATAAAGTGATAATCAGTAAAATGGTACCTCAGTTGAGGAATGCTATAAATGTTCGCTGTTGAAGAATGTTACCGTAGGTAGTCGGAACAACTTGTGACTGATATGACAGTTGGCGGAGATGAAAAGGGCTAATCTGACGTTAGCTGTGAAATAATTTATCGCTAGGTATAGTGATCCCTATCTAGAGGGTTCTCAGTTATTGATTGGCACGGGGACTAAAACCAATTGCCAAGAAGTTATGTCGAGAAACTATTGCTGTAATGAAAATCTCTAGTATGTTGAATTAATAGTTGCAAATGTGCCGTGTGTTTTTTCAACATAGATTAACCTTAATTTATCTTTCTTTCCCTGCTAAACATGCCGACTACATTGATGTTATCAATGTCAGCAATGGAGATGAAATTAATAAAGTTTTCACGAAAGGGTTCGAATTGTTTTGAGCTTTTATCCACGGACGCAAAGTTTGAAAAGGTCCCGGCTACCATTGGCCAGAACGAGCGAAAACACTTGCCACCCGTTGGTCGATTAGTCTCCTACTGTGGTAGTTAATCGCGAGCTCCTACTCAAATAGTCTCTTATTGTGGTAGTAAATCGCGAGCCCTTAGTCGATTAATCTCCTACTGTGGTAGTCAATAGCAAGCTCTTGGTCAAGCAGGCTCCTACTGTGATATTTAATCGCGAGCTCCTGGTCAAGTGGGTTTCTACTGAGGTAGATAATCGTAAACCCTTGATCGAGCAGTCTCCTGAAGTGACAACTAACCACACACATTTTTATTGAACACTTCTTTTGCTTTTAGAGAAGTGGTCTCTACCAACAATAAATGCAAAGTATGAGTTCATATTGAAAAAAGATCTGAGGTCGGTTCGAAACGAAAGCGCTGCTGTGGAGCTCTGTCTTTGTTGCTCATCTTCAAGTTTGAGGAGAGCAAAATTCACGCATTTGCTTCAGGATTGTTTGCAGTTTCAAAATCGCTCACAATTGCAGGTACTGAAAAAGTAGTCAGTTCTAAGTTCGATTTTTGAAAAACAACTACTGAAAAAGCCAAACAAAGTAGCGTGTAGAATTGTGTTTTCTCTAGTTGTATGCAAGTACAAAATCCTCATGATCAGAGAAGCCATACATGAAACACGCTCCCTAATCCGAGATAAAGTAGGAGCTATAATATAGCAAACAGACTCATAAAAAGGCGCATCGGGAATGAGCTGCTAGAAGATGAACTACAAAATTCAATTGTGGAAGTAAACAAATCTTTGAAAATAACGAACGCTGTTCTTGTCTTACCCAAACGCATGAACAGGTGGTGGCACTCTGAGGACAAAAAGGAGCGCTAGAGGTAAAAGTTAATTAATCGCGAGACCATGTCGTTATTAAAATTAAAAATGAATTTAAGAACCGTTACAATATTTGATGTAAAAATTGTCCTTTGTCCCTCAACTGATGGCGGGGACAATTTGTCACCTTCAAAATTGTCACCTTCAAAATATGTTCGTAATTCAATAAATGCTGAGCAAGCAGCCTAAGAGTTTGAGTCCTACTACATCGCCTGCACAGTTGCTTAGATGAGACTACCGATCAGCCTAGGAGTTTGAGTCTTACTACATCCCTTGTCCAGTTGCTTAGATGAGACTCCCGAGCAGCCTGGAAGATTGAGTTCTAGTACATCTCCTGCCCAGTTGCTTAAATGAGACTCGCAAGCAGCCTGGAGAGTGAATCCTACTACATTGCCTGCCCAGCTGCTTAGATGCGACTCCCGAGTAGCCTGTGAGATTGAGCATTACTACATCACCTGCCCAGCTGCTTAGATACGACTCCCGAGTAGCCTGGGAGATTGAGCCTTACTGCATCACCTGTCCAGCTGCTTAGATGCGACTCCCGAGCAGCCTGAGAGCTTGAGTCCTACTACATCGCCTGCCCAGCTGCTTAGATGAGACTCCCGAGCAGCCTGGAGATTAAGTCCTACTACATCGCCTGCCCAGTTGCTTAGATGATACTCCCGAGCATCCTGGGAGATTGAGTCCTACTACATCGCCTGCCTAGCTGCTTAGATGATACTCCCGAGCAGCTTGGGAGTTTGAGTCCTACTGCATCGCCTGCCCAGCTGCTTAGATGAATCCTACTACATCGCTTGCCCAGCTGCTTAGATGGGACTCTCGAGCAGCCTGGGAGTTTGAGTCCTACTAAATCACCTGCCTAGCTGCTTAGATGATAATCCCGAGCAGCTTGGGAGTTTGAGTCCAACTGCATCGCCTGCACAGCTGCTTAGATGAGACTCCCGAGCTGCCTGGGAGATTGAGTCCTACTACATCGCTCGCCCAGTTGCTTAGGTGAGACTCCCGAGCAGCCTGGGAGATTGATTCCTACTACATCGCTTGCCCAGCTGCTTAGATAGCAATGATCAGGATAAAACAAGCTCCCCTCGCTGGGCAGAGTAGACTCTATTCTATACAAGCCTCCCCCGCCACGCCTACAATATATGACTTGCGGCGTAGGTTCTTCTTATCTGCGAGACCATCAGCATCTTTTCCCCGTGGCATTGTCTGTCGTATCTGGTGAGTGGGAGCCCGCCGCCGCCTCCTCCCCCCTGGCCGGTAACATTGTTTACCGGATAGGATAAGGGAGAGCTTTGTGGTGATCTTGCAGAGCACGGCAATCAGGCGGGCAGGCGTATCATCGCTTCAGTCTGCGGGCCCTGGGGGAAATGGTTAACACTCAGAGCAGCGGGGGCGTTAGTTAGGCGGGCAATGTCCTTTGGGACAGTTGAGGGCAGTAGACCCGATATTCGCTCATTGTTTACCTGAATACTGCATTACTGA
The DNA here is from genome assembly GCA_016164225.1 of Gammarus roeselii. Classification (NCBI taxonomy): domain Eukaryota; kingdom Metazoa; phylum Arthropoda; class Malacostraca; order Amphipoda; family Gammaridae; genus Gammarus; species Gammarus roeselii. The sequence goes on from SDVV010011936.1 coordinate 13,417, forward strand.
CCTCCATTGAAGTGTCATAGCTCAAAATAAAATAATTTATTATTCATATGTAGAGAGAAAACCATTGAATACAATTATTCTGTCAAAACATAAACTTTCACTATTTTATTTTCTGTGTGTCACAAAAAAACTGTAAAACTTCAACTTCGAAATCCCGCGAACACATAAATAAAATTACGTGTATGTTCTATCTTGGCTGTCAAAAACTACCATTGAGAGTTATTATCAGTATTACCATTCAAGTTACGCCTTTATAGATAAACTTCGACCAGGAGCTATTTTGTTCTGTTAAAAATAAGGCTCATGTGTTCATTTGTAAATCTTAATACTGGTTTATACATTTTTTTGAGTGGAAAAAATTATAAACTTCACAGGATTGGTAACAAATAAATAAAATAGAAGGCCAGCAGTAAACATATCTCCATTAATTTATTATAAATCACCTCGACGCAGATATTCTGTATTTCTTAATTGTAAGCACCACCGCTTGCGGGCACGACATACCTGATCGCTGTCAGGAGAGAATGGAAGCAATGGAAGCATGGCATCCACGTCCAAAGAGACACAGCGTTAGAAGTGGCTTGCACTCGAACAATTCCTGAGCCATCGTAACTGTCATTGAGCGCCAGCCTAAGAGTATGAACAGTTCCTGTTCTATCGTTACTACCTCTGAAGGTCAGCCTAAGAACAAGAACCGTTCCTGTTCTATCGTTACTACCTCTGAGGGTCACCCTACGACCAAGAACAGTTCCTGTTCTATCGTTACTACCTCTGAGGGTCACCCTACGATCAAGAACAGTTCCTGCTCTTTCGTTACTACCTTTGAGGGTCAGCCTAAGACTAAGAACAGTTCCTGTTCGATCGTTACTACCTTTGAAGATCAGCCTACAGCCAAGATCCATTGCTGTTCTATCGTTACTACCTTTGAGGGTCAGCCTCAGACTGAGAACATTTACTGTTTTATTGTTACTACATATGAGGGTCAGCCTACGATCAAGAACCGTTACTGCTCTATCGTTACTACCTTTGAGGGTCAGCATACGACCAAGAACCGTTCCGTTCCGTCGTAACTGTCATTGAACGCCAGCCTAAGGCTGAGAACAGTTCCTGTTCTATCGTTACTACTTTTGAGGGTACGCCTACGACCAAGAACCGTTCCGTTTCGTCGTAACTGTCATCGAGCGCCAGCCTAGGACTATGAACAGTTCCTGTTCTATCGTGACTACATCTGTGTGGGAAAATAGACCACATGCTTCGATGATAAAGAAATTATTGTACATGGTTTTGAACCAATTGACCTGGTGGTTGCGGTTGAGGCGGATATGTCGGCAGAGGCAGCCTCTTGACCCCTTCTCCCCTTCTCTCCTCGACCGGCAAGGGAAAAAATTCCACCCATCTGCCACCCTAATTGTGTTCTTTTTGTCGCTTATAGAGCGTATGTAATAAAAACTAGTTCCCTTATATGGGAGTAAATCACTAAGGTAAATATAGCAGTTATATGCGTTTCATAGTTATGAGGAAATATGATTTCATTATGGTAAAAAAACGTACGTGTAGTCTTGAGTAGAATTAAACTATTTTTATTCTTCAACTGAGTGTCCTGATGTGAGTACATGTGTTTGACGCATTTGGCAGCTAAGCCCAAGTGTTCAACGGCTGCACTTGGGTCCAGCGCCCTAGGGCAGCAAGTGTATGTCGGTATGTAGCAAGTGTGGGTGGCGCGCTCTCAGTGTTAGAGTGCCCACAGGACACAAGAGCGGATAATGATAGATACCCCATCACTCTTTACACCATTGTGACTACACTAATTGACTAGTTTAGAAGTAGAGTTTCAAGCTGTCAGTAGAAAGTACTAACCCATAATCTAGGTAGGTAACGCAGAAGTTAGGATGTTTCCTTGCCATCGCAGTACAGTATGAAATTATCCGTGACATAAAGCGTCATCAAGTATAAAAGGTTATAACGTCGATCCTTCAACCGCTATTTACAGCATCGACGAGACGCTAACAAGTACAAATAAGTTTCATTTACAATATGCAACGTATGTCATTGTGATGTATTCAACCTATCATATCTGCAAATAGGTGAAGTGTTTTAAGGGCATGAAAAAGCCAACACTCTGAGAGTAGTAGGTATAGGTACGAAAGTCGCCCTGTGAAGGAATACATAGGGATAAAAGAGTTAGTTTTGGTGGGCGGGGTGGGGGGTAGGACGCGACGCATGCAACCTTGACTCACCG
>SDVV010011937.1:0-15654 GCA_016164225.1 Gammarus roeselii
TATATATATATATAAAATAAACATGTATTCAGAACGGGGAATTTTGGAAAAGCCCAGGTAACATAGTAGTTAAAGTTAAAAAATACTACATGGCGAGAAATTCTATGTTGAAATTCCGTTTTCGGTTCGATGTAAACAAAAAAACATTTGTAAAAGACTTGAATAAGTAAGCACAAGTTTCGGAATAGAATGTCGTGATGAGTCCAGCTGCCGTATTTAGACTAGCAAAATTTATTTCTCTACTGTATCCTCTACTATTATTTTCCAAAATATGAGTTCGGTGTGGTAAGTGGAATAAAGTCGGGTGCGGAGGAAGGTTGGGCACGAGAAGGTGTGGTGTTGATATTGAGTGATCGATTGGCAAGGAGCGGCACCGAGCAGAAGGAGGTTTTTCCAAGATTGATGTGGGTGATAGTTTAGGCGTATAAAGGTGGACATTTGTGAGTTCGTCCGGACCTGGTAGCGGGAGGAGTGAGGAGGAGAGGGAGCAATTTTGGACTGACCTGAGCAAGTGTATTGAGAGTTTTAGAGGTTAATTCAATGTGATTGTACCAGGCAGCTTTAATGCGACAGCTGGAGATGTAGTGGTGGAGAAGGTTGTCGGGAGGTATGGCCTTCCTGGTAGAAATGACAGTGGAGAAAATCTGATAAGTATGTGCATGATGGTTGGAAACATATTGTTCAAGAAGCGAGATATATACATGTACGCATGGGTAAGGATGGCCCATGGTGCAGTGGTGGAGAGATTTCTGACGGATTTTGTGCTGATTTCAAGGAGAGTGGTGGGAAGGCTGTTGGATGTGTGGGTGCGGAGAATGGTGAGTGTCTGACCATCTGCTGATGGAAAGAAAATTATGAGTGAAGCAGAGGTGGAAGGGGAACAAATGAGTAGGAGTACGAGAGGTAGTGAAGTTACGTGAACTGAATGTGGAAAACAAATACAAGGAATAGTACAACGTGAGAAGACAGTACCTGCGGTACGTGGAGGATGAATGGGAGACGTTAAGAGATGCAGTGTTGAGATGTGCAAAAAATGTGTGTGGTGCGCGCCGTGTGGGCGGGTGCAGAAGGAAGGGCTGCAAGTAGTGGAACGAGGAGGTCAAACTGGCGGTATTGCATAAAATAAGAGCTTTTGACGAGTGATTGCAAGGGAAGTTGATGGTGGCCTATGTCAACTATAAAGAGAAGAGGAAAGAGGTAAAGCGGGGTTGTGAGGTGAGCTAAGAGGGATGCTGATGCCAGGTGGGGCAGACTATTGTGTCAAAATTTTGAGGAGAACTAAGAGATGTTCTGAAAAGAGGTGAAGTGGGTGAGGAAGAGGGAGACCGGATAAGAGAAGGCAGTGAAAGATGAAAACGGCCAGTCGTTGATGGAAAGAGGTGTTGTATGGAGAAGGTAGGCTGACTATTTTGATGAGTTTTTGAATGTCGAAGATGACAGAGAGGCTGACATTGTTGCTGTGGGTGGTGGTGAACGGACGCCGGTTCTTGGAGAGAGACTTGTTGCGGACATAACTAGGGGGAAGATGCAGGAGGCTGTAGACGTGATGAAAGCAGGGAAAGGCCTTGGTTTGGATGACATTGTGACCGAGTGTCTGAAAAGAGGTTGAGTAACGATCGTCGTATTTTTGAAAAAGCTACTGAATCTGTGTTTTGTAGCGGGCATGGTGCCGACTTGGTTGCGCACTGCTTGGATTGTTCCGCTGTTTAAGGATAAAAGAGATAAACATGAGTGCTGATCAAAAGAATTACAGACTATACGGATAGCGCAATTGGAGAGGAACAGTGTGACTTTATGAGTGGTAGAGGGAGTGCCGATCAGATTTTTGCAGTAAGACCCCTCTGTGAGGAATACCTTGCAAAGGAAAAGGACGTTTTCTGGGCCTTCCTGAATTTGGAAAAAGCCTTCGACAGGGTTGACAGGGAAGTGCTGTGGAGGCTGTTGCGTTTGTATGGAGTGGGAAAAAATCTGTTGAAAGCAGTTAAGGGTTTCTATACTGACAGCAGAGCATGTGTCATAGTGGGGAGCGAGGCGAGTGATTGATTTGCAGTGAAAGTGTGTCCGTGAAAATGTAGCGTTATGTCTCCCTGGCTGTTCAATCTCTGCATGGATAGAGTGGTCAGTGAGGTGAACGCTAGTGTATTGGGGCTTGGCTTGGAGCTGTCGGAAACGAATGGGAGGAGATGTCATTTGAACCAGTTACTGTTTGCGGACGATACGGCACTGGTGTCGGATTCATAGGAGAAGCTGTGTATGATAGTATCTGAGTTTGGTAGAGTGTATGAGATAAGGCAGCTTCGAGCGAACGTGGGTAAAAGTAGAGGAATGAGATGCTCGCGGAATGTCGATGCGAGCAGAATAAGCGTCCTCCTAAATGGAGACCTATTGGAGGAAGTAGTGTTCTAAGTATCTGGGCTTCCATGTGGAGAAGACCGAACTAGTGGAAACTGAAGTGAAGTCGCGAGTGAAGAAAGTGTGTAAAGTGCTGGGTGCACTGAAGAGTGTAATGAGCTGTACGGCGTTTGGGAAGGAAGCAAAAAGGAGGCTGTATGAGGGTGTAGGCGTCCCAACTGGCTTTACGGAGCTGAGACAATAGGGCGAGAGCAAAAGAAAGGAAAAAAATTGAATGTCATCGATATTTAATTTTTGAGGAGCATTGCTTGTGTGTCACTGAGAGCCAGGATCAATAACGACTTGGTGCGAGTTAGAACGGGGAGGGTGAAGAAGTTGGAGGACAGAGTTGATGCGCGTGTTCTGAGATGGTTCGGGCACATGGTGATTGTGGATGAAGGGAGATTGTTGAAAAGATTGTTGAAGGCAGAGGCGAGTGGACGTAAGCTCAAGGGAGACCGAAATTTGGGTGGATGGATGGTGTGAAGCATGTGTTAGGGAGAAGAGACTTCAGTGTGGACGTAGCGTGAGAGCGTGCAATAAATAGGCGTGAGTGGAGAATGATTGCGGATGGATGATTCTTGGCAATACCCTGATGTGCTTTCCAGCACTTGGCATCTCATCGAGGGACGGGATGGTCGCGCGCGGGAAAAAGGCTCGGTCATCGTGGCGCGGCAGAGGTAAACCAGTTACACTGTCGAGCCCTGCTGCTGACACTGACCTCGGACCTCACTCATGACCTGTATGCTGTGTTGCGAGGTCTCCCGGCCGGACTCTTTATCGCAAAAAAGCTAAGTTGTGGGAGTGTGAGTGAATGAGATTAGTGTGAGGTGCGTCTTGCCGTGGGCCACCCCCTTTCGGGGGAATTCGGCTTAGTGTCTTCATCTGTATCTGCACTTCCAAAGCTTCTTAAGAATGGAAGACATGCTTCATTCAAGTCAACGCATCTGTTGGTGGCACCTTCATTCTGAGTTGTATATACACTCTCCAGCATCGTTAGTTTCCGTCTGCATTCTTCCCGGTCCAGCACTTTCACATCTTCACAAATTGAAAGAGTGCCTGCAGTCTCTAGGTTGCTGGAACACGATAGACACAGCCCTCGCACTGCTTAGGTCTTTCTGATGTTCTTGCCTTCTTTCTATAACTTGTCTACTTGTCTCTCCAACTGTGGTGCAGTACTGTATCTCGGATTTGCTAACTGTTATTGCAGTAAAAACTCCTGCTTGTGATAACTTGGTATGGTAACCAAATTGACAAATTGATCATATTTGCAATTGACAAATTGATCATATTATTCCTGTAGGATTTGCTCGGAGGAGAACAATTTGGTCGAACTTTTCTATCTGACGATATTTTTCATTCATGCGTTCGGTATTCAGTCATATTTTAAATTCATGACCCTCTGACGATTATTCATTCGCGGTAGGTTTAGAATATTTCGGCCTTACATGTGAGCTTCGATCTCGCAACAACAGCTTACTGATGACGTCGTTTCAATATATCATTATTGATGTTAAACTAAGGCGATCTGATGATATCGTGTCGATATCTTTCTCAATTAATAATCAATGTGTAATTTGTTATGTCGTGCCGGTGTCTCATTTAAGCTTTGGAACTGCTGGAAAATAGGTGACGTCCTACCGATCCCAGTTTCTTGGATTAGGAGTAAGCAGAGTGCTAGTGACGACGACCTGCCTACAGCGAAATGACGACATCTGAGCGACATTAGCACATTGACGACTTCCCGTTAAATTGCGTACTGCGAAGTGTGAAATCGTGACCGACGCAGGTCTGTTGTTTCAACGTTCGCTAGGAGGAGGCAAACACACAGGAAAAATACTTTATACCGAGTGTCTGAACAGCCTCCTTCACAACCACAAATTTTGATATCAGCTACCTATTGTTATGCTGATGGATGTAACGTGTGTACATAAATAGAATACCCAATTGTATTATTAGTCAAACTTCTGAACAGTCACTGTTATGTCGGAAATGTTTTGAGCAGCTGCCCTGCCCGTGTTTGGCTGCATTTTCATACTTCAGGTTGTAAAAGGAATGCTGATAACAAAATCAGTTCGAATATGTTGTGTGATAATTAGGCTGGCGAAACAACTGATCAGCTCAATCAGCAATGCGCGCGTACGATTTCGGTGGAAATGATGGCGTGCGGTTATGATACTGAGAGCTATTGACTTCCACATCTGCGTGATTGCCGAAACATTTTCTGAGTAGGAGCAGCCTTACCGTTTCATCCATTTAGATCATGCTGTTTATTTGTATATTCAGGAGATAACAAATGAATGAAAACAGTATGACAATTTGAGTAAGTGATACAAATCTGGTCCGTTCTGTTTCTCGTGCTGTAAGAGCGTGAGTTCGTCAAACTCGCTGTGGCTGCAAGGGACTCACGTAAAAAATGAGCAATGGGGCCAGCTGGTAACTAGAGCAATGGGGCCAGCTGGTAACTAGACCAATGAGGCTAGCCGGTAACTATAGCAATGAGGCCAGCTGGTAGCCACAGCAGCACACATGAAATTATCTCTGACAAGTCAAGTTCTGCAAGAGTTTGAAGATATACGCCACTTATGTCGGTTCTTCTTTCCGATTACGCCCAGACGCGGAGTGGCCAGAGGCCGTATCTTGCTAATCAGGTAACGCGAAATAACCTCATCAGCTTTTTAATGCGATTATGACGAGGAAACTTTACTCTTGTTCATGATAACGGATTAGCAGGACGCGTCAATTTATGGTTTCAGCCTCGCTTCTGAGAAGTGATCTCAGCATGGCTCGCCGTCAACAGAAAGCACTCTGTTGTTGTGATGAGAGTCAGCATGACATGATAAAATTGAGCAACAACTTCAATTCAACGATACAATACAAGTGTTATGCCTCTATAAATATAATGTGTTTGAACGAGATATTGCCGAGGCAAATTTGTAGCTCTGATAGAATTGGGGTTATCTGTGATGACCAAGGTGCTATTAAGGACGTTGTATGCAGGTTATATTTGTGCTTCGATGGATGACCCACGTGCATGAGCTAAGTCAACCTCTGTCCAAATAATGTAATGAATTTTTACGGTTGAGAATCACACAAAACAGTATGAATTTGACAACCTCATACGTGATCGAATTTGATTTCATGATAATGATTTACATTTTAGGTCGATCACGATACAAGGTTCTACCATCTATTTAGGTCGATCACAGTAAAAGGTTCTACCATAATTTTAGGTCGATCACAATACAAGGTTCTACCATCATTTTAGGTCGATCACGACACAAGGTTCTACCATCATTTTAGGTCGATCACAATACAAGGTTCAAACATAATTTTAGGTCGGTCACGATACAAGGTTCTACTGTCATTTTCGGTCGATCACGATACAAGGTTCTACCATCGTTTTAGGTCGATCACGATACCAGGTTCTACCATCATTTTCGTTCTCATATGAGACATTTCCTTAACTTCTGACTGCCTCAGTCTGATTGCTCTGCCCAACTTCTGCACCGTAATAATTTCCCGAAACTTAGCTGGCGGTGCGATTGGGCTGAGCGTTGTGGGGTAGTGACAAGTTGAGCGTATGCTCTAACTTCTGCTAATTGACCATGATTGCCTGAATTGCGATATCCTCGAGTATGTTTTATGAGAGTTGAGACATTGATGGTAGTCGAACGTGGCAGCCCTGACCTTGATGTAGGAACAAACACCCCTAGTTGACATCAATTTTTAAATAATCTGAATCGTGATCCTAAACTACATATTCAAGAACTATTGTTGAATAAGATATCTTACATATAAGCGTGTGGAGCATGATGAACTCTTTGCTCACTTTGTTGCAAAAAACAGATGATTAACGACGCCATTGGTATGAGAGCGATTCCCTTCTAAGTCGTGCATACGTGTGGAGTTATAAACTATGCTTTGTTGCGGATCACGATCGGAATTAATCTCCACTCAAGCGCAAACCGAACACAGCGATGTAAGACCGACGTTGGACACCGTCGACAGTGAACTGCCTCTTAGTACTCGCTCGTACCAGCGGATACCCTCATGACACCTTGCCCGCGGACGAAGATCTTGACCCGAACAATACGCAAAATATCCAATATGCCAACCAATCCATATGAACCACTACTCAGCAGCATAGTTATTTTACTCTAATATGATATAACTACTAGAGCAAGAGTTACTTTAGTTATAGACTTGATTCCTGCATCAAGGAATGAACACAAGGGAAGTCAAAGGTGAGCTCCTTCAGACTCTTTTGACCAAGTTGTACCTGGAAAAACAAGAATTTGTTAGCCAGCATTAGTTAACTCGCACCATACTGCCTTTTCTTCAGCTATTATTAACTGGTCAAGTAAAGGCAATAGATTTTCATCAGGGACCTTGGATGGGCGTAACAAGTCCCGCGGCTGATCTACTCAGCCGATCCGAACTTTTCGAATAAATCGTTTTCCGTAACTTGTGTACTTCGAATATCATTATAGTACTTTGAATGAGTTCATAAAATAGTATCTGGTGTGAGGATCTCTCAAATATTGTAGTGAGAGACATGAATGAAATAAACGCAGATTGTAGATTTTTTTAATTAAAAAAACAAATACAAAACTCTCCAATTTATCCTAATGCTCTACACGAGCGTTCGAATGTTGTATTGTTTGCTATGATAACCGTAAAGCTGTAGATGAAGAGACAATTGTCTAATCGTTTTTGGATATGTATTCGAAAGAAAAAAGACTTTGCATTCGATTACAATACAGTACGAGAGCTCTGAAATGGTGTATTGTTTGTCATGATTATTGCATTACTTCAGAAGCATTGATTTTTGTGAGCATTGCCACGGACAGACAGATAAACAGACAGACAGATAAACAGACAGACAGATAAACAGACAGACAGACAGACAAGCAGACGCACACTCTCTTTTTTGGTGGAGAATTAGGGTCCCAAGACCAATCGAATTATCTGCAACATTTGCCATTCCAAAGGAAAGTAGTTGAAAAATTCGATATCTTCCAAACAAAGCCCTCACGGAAGAATTGAAAATACTGTTGTTGAGATTCACAAATGAAATTTCTAAACAATTTTGTTGGATGCAGCATAATGAACATTGCTGTATGACATCCAAGCAAAAAATGTATTTGTGAGTGAACGCTTCAATCTAATTTCTCACCGTGTATTAATCAGTTCATGTGATTTTTTTTTGTTGCCTGCGCTTTTCGGAAAAGAGTTCATTTTGTTTTTAAAATGTAAGTATATTTACAATTAATCATTGCAAAGATTGAAATCAAGGCCACATGTCAAGAATGTTGCCTTAAATACGGGATTCGACCGAGATTTATGAAGCAGTACTCACATGACGGTGTAACTTATTATCACTCATGAGAATAACAAGGACCGGACCAGAATGGGAATCCAACAATGCCGATGCATTTACTTGACATGCCTTAACAAAGCCATCTACCTGTTAAATTACTCCTAACCTTTATCTATGATACAATGTGTAGGTTGATATTAAGTAACTATCTTCATATGTAGAGATTATGTAAACCTATCTATATAGGAGTTATCCTTGTAAAGGGGTCAATTTCAGGTCAGTGCTGACCTTAATTTGCGTTTGAGACTCCAAGACCGGAAACTGCCTTGACTAGGTTCTTTTCCTTGAACGGATGCAAAGGTACAAGCGGAGCGATACTGAGTTAACCGTCAGAGGATGACAGTTGAAAAGCACGTGTGCGTATTGATGATTCAAGTTGTGTGGCGTTTATAACTTTCTATTAGGCAATTTTAATATTTTGTTAATAAGAGGCAATCTCAAACAAATCATCTCTGAGATAAATTTGATGTCATATTTTAACTTGTATAAAAAGCAAATAGTTATGGAGAGCCGTTCAGCAATGTTGTTATACCCTTCATTGTCTGTTGGAGGAGAAACTTCCGAGTTTAGAAAACATCAAATACTAAATGTCGCTACATAACTATCAATCACACGCCCATATATGATTTCTTGTGCAGATCTCATGGACATAAACAAAAATTGCATTTGTTTTTAAATCGCCTGGTAACACAATGAAATCAAGTTGATGAAAATGTAAGCGATGGCTGATGCCCCCCAGCTGTTCAAGAGGCAAGGTCGTGGAGCATTACAAACCAACGCTAACTCTGCGCATGCCAACCATTCTGGGTTTGACCTCTGGGACCTGTAAACCAATCTTGGCTTGTCTCTGAGCAAGAGGAAGTATAACCTCTTGCCATCGGACTCCACCTTCACAAACATGGACCAATGGGTTTCGTCTGGGTTAGACTAGCGCAGAGCGGTGTCAGAACATAGGTCCCAACTTCCAGACCACATCACACACCTGGGTAGGCTCCCGCCCCAGGATCTTGGATAGCCAGGTGGCATGTTTACGACGGAAACATTCAGCCTCGAATGTGTTTAGGCTGGAAAGCTATTACCAGCGAATATCTTACCATGGAAAAATATAGGATGGAATGTTGATACGACGGAAAACGTTTTCGATCAATTTTCAACACGCTAGGACGTATTTTCAATTTTTTTTTTAGAACCGAAAGTGTTTAGCACGTAATTTCTTAGGACCGAAAGTGTTTACGGTGTAATTATTTTGCCTCGAAAATTTTACGATGGAAAGAATCCTAGATGGGAACTACCCCAAACCATCTGACACCGTTATGTATAGGATCGAATAGTTTTGTTGGAAACCGTGAAAATTCATGGGTGGATAATGGTATTGGACCCAGTCACTTCGGAGCGGTCGGTGGGAGTATTGTCGTCCCCGCAATTTTGTGTGACCGTATTCCGGCTCTTCCGAAATTATCTTGCAGAAAAGAGAGCGGCTGAAAAAACACTTCGGCGCTGCAGACGAAGTGCAGGCAGTTCTGAAAGGGGGAATGCAGAGGCCTGGACTCGGAAGAGGTCAGCAGCAGTGGTAGCCTAGACTCAGGAGAAGAAGACCGAAGAGGAGATTTCTTGAGTAGACACGCATCAGATACGATGAAGTGGTCTGACTCGTTAGCACTAAAATCATCGTTGATTACAGAAGGAACTACGTGCTGGCACGCTGTTGGAGTAGGGTTCACTGCCCACCGATTTGGATACGGTGCCCGGAACGTCGCCGCTGCGACCCTGGAACTACGAACGAGAATGTGGATGAAGTAGTTGAACCATTGCCGACCGTCCTGGATACCGTGCCCTGAACGCCGCTACGACCATGTCCACCGAAACAAAGATGCCCCAAGCATATGGAATGTAAGTCGGGGTGTCGCTACTTACGCCGTTACTAGCTCCGGAAGTTCCAGCTCGGGTCTAATCTATTATCAGCCAGTCCCTGTGTAAATTTTGTGGAGTAGCGCCATATTAAATAATTGATAAAATTTATAATGCGATAAATACCAAATTGATAATTGACGAATATTTAAATGATAATGGATAAATACTTAATTGATAATTAACGGAAGTTTAATTGATGATGGTGAATACACAATTGATAATTGACGAATATTTAATTGGTAATGGATAAATACTGAAATAATAATCAACGAATACCCAAATTCATAGTTAATAAATACCTAATTGATAATTGATGCATCTAATTGGTGGATTTGAAGTGAATTCTTATTTGAGAGTCGATTTCAGTGTACTTCTTGAATTCCCATCGGAAAGATGGAGAAGATTTGATATCTAATCAAATTCACTGTTTTAAAGTCTAATATTTCTTGTAGCTGCTCTACGTTAACGGAAGTGTTGCTACCTGGCTGGTGGATGCTGGCGGTTGGTTCCTAGGATGTTTGTCGTCTTGCGAGATCCCTCGTAGAAGAGACATCTTCATCTACTCGGGAACTGCATCTCGCTAGCCCCCTGAAAGCTTTGCCGACATTCAATAATTTTACCTCATGCAGATTTTATTAAGTAAATAAATTGGCGGTGTCTTTACGGTTTTAATTACAATATCTTAGGATTGGTAGGAGAAAGGTAGTTCTTCATTTTTGTTATGGCGCTATAGATCTGGCTGGTTGTAGTGGACTTTAGGGGCGGTTGTGTTTATTGGCTATAGCGGGGTCTAGGACGGGTTGACTTTCTCTCAAATCCTGTCCTTATAAATGTTAAGACTGTTATTTACTGAATGTGATGGTATAAATATTTTTGGTGTGTATTTGTTGCATCCTAATTTTAACCATGCCTCAGATAAAATTGTTAAATATAGGGCGTTGCCACGTTCGTACTCAAATAACTTTGTTACACCAAAATATAATTCCCATTGTGGATGTAATGGATCCTCTTGATCGTACCACGAGTCTAGCTAAACTTGAGAAGCTCAGCGGTGATATAAAAGATTTTGAGAGCAAGATTGCTGCCCTGCTATGGGATGATACTGAGGATGAGGAGAACATGAATGCCGAGTTGGTGGCGGCTGGAGGCTACTCGGATAAATTGTTAGAGGTCATTACTGCCCTGAAAGTAGCCTCATCAGTAAACTCAAATGAGTTGCCCGCTCTTCTAATTAATGAATCAGTACCGGTATTGAACAAATTAAAGTTACCTGAATTGCCCCTCCCTGAGTTCAGTAATTTGAAGGGTGAGAGTCTTGACCAGTTCTTGAGCAATTTTGAAAAAATAATTGATAAATACTCTCTCATAATTACGAGAGATTTATTTTCCTTAAAAAACAATTGCATGGTGAGCCATTGATATTAATCAACTCCCTTGGTGCTGCTGCTCAATCTTACACTTGTGCTAATAATTTGTTAGAACAAGCATTTGCTAGTGGAGTGGCAGATATGTTTGCAGTGATAAAGAGACTTTCGGAGTTGAAGCTGACATACGATGGTAATCCTTACGAATTTGTGAGTGAAATGAGTTTTTAGAGATCTCTTTCAAACCTTACCTATTGATATCGATTCAGTTTTGCAATATTTCATTTGGACTGGCATGAATAGCAGTCTCTAGACTCAGTTTGTTCATATTCGTAACTATAATAGACCTACTTGGCAGTAAATTGCGGACAATATTTTTTGTGCTTTGGATCGATGTAAAGAAGTTTCTGAGAGTATTAAGATTAAGAAGATTCATTCCAACTCCTCAAACTCTAGTAGGTATCCTCCTAGGCATGAGCACAGTGTGTCTGGTTGTGCTGCCAATATTGGGGTGAAGAAGTCTGTCGAGCCTTCTAGGATGAGACGCCCATTTTGTAGTCTTTGTACTGATAAAGAGGGTAAGAAGGAAAAATTCTCATTCTGTGCGTGATTGCTCAGTTTACCAGAGTCCCTTGTCTAAAGTGAAGCGTTTAGAAATTCTTGGTGCGTGCACTGAATGTGGATATGCAAGCCACACTAGAAATAGTTGCTATTTCAAATTTAACCAACCATGTCTCAATTGCTCCGGGGCTCACATGACTTTTCTTTGTTTGTCTGATCAGCCGTCCAAACCTGAAAAGGGTAATATTAAAGCTGGTCGTAAACAAGAGAAGGGGGGACCTGGTCAAACGAATTCAGTGTTGTATGGAACTGCGTGGACTGGAGTTGCATTGCCGGCTCATGTTGATAGCGAGGTAATCTTGCCAACTCTTACTTGTCTGATTGGTAATCGTAAAATACGAGGCATGAACGATTCCGGCTGTAAGCCGCATTTTATATATGCTGCTGTTGCTGAGGACTTGTCCTTGCCCGTGATTGTCAATGATGTTCCTATAGTTGTAAATGGATTTAATGAATCTAAAAAGTATTTGACCAATGTTGTCGAGCAATGTGTATCCCTAAAATTAAAACTAAACTTTATTTGCCTAAACTTGGTAAATTGTGAATGGATTCCAATCGAAAGGTTACATTTTGGCAGATGAGTTTCTTACAGATAACTCTACTGAAATTTCTGATTTAAAATTTGTTTTAGGGAACAGTAACTCGGACGTATTGCTTGAGAATCAGGTTCCCTTTAGAAAACCAATTGCTTCTGTCTTTTCTGATACTTCTTCTGGGGTGATGTTGCTTGGAAATTGTGATAGAATACTGGAGAATTTGCAGTCCTTGCCCGATGCCGTTAGTGACTGGAGACCTGGTGAGACCGTTGTAGAGCTTTTTGACGCTGAAGATTCTTCCGATAATGAAAGGGAAGATATCGGGCTAGATAGGGATTCCTGCTCTGTTGGTGTTGTCATTGTCGATAGTGGTGGCAAGGTTAGCAACTCCTAGTTGTTAAGAGCTAACGAATAAATTTTGAAAGATCAATGTGCGGATAACTTAAATTACGATGGAGAAATTCCGGAAGGAAAATCTACGGAACTGAACGATAAGTTAGGTAAATTTGTTCTTGAGCAGACTACTCGTTCGGAAGATGGCCGTCTAGTGATGCCATTAGCCTGGAGAGGAGAAGTTTCTCACTTATTGGGTGATAACCCCAATCTTTCCGAGCAGATAGTGAAATCTAATTTCAAGAAACTAAATGATGGACGTTTGGAAATGATTGATAGTGTGTTTGAGGATAAAAAAAAATCAGGTGTGATTGAGAGAATTGAAGATTTACAAACTTATCTCACAGGTCATCCTAATGCCAGTCTTCTTTTACACATGGGCATCTTTAAGATGGACCAATCATTCACGAAATGCAGAGTAGTTTTTCTTTCAAATATTGCAGAGGAGAACACTTTATGCCATAATCAAGTAATTCACCCTGGCATCTGCCTTAACGGTAAGATTACCACTGCAGTGTTGCATTTGCGGTTCGGAGAGAAACTATTGTGTTACGATCTGAAGAAGGCTTTCCTGCAAATTGCATTAACCGAAACTGATTTAAATAAACTTCTGTTTCTGTGGTATAAGAACGTAGCAGGTAAAGATCTTTCCCTAATTGCGTATCGGAATCTAAGATTGCCCTTCGGCCTTCGCTGCAGTCTTACTATTCTTATGTTAGGTCTTTATAAAATCTTGTGCATTGATTGTGAAGGGGATTTTTCTGCGTATGAAGAAATTTAAAAAATTGCTGTATCCACTTTTCTACGTGGATAATGGAGCCGCCTTTACTGGAAGTGTTGAACAGGTACAATGGGCACATAAAAATTTATCTTCGGTGTTCTCTCCCTATCATCTTCAGTTACAGCAGATTGTCAATAATGAGGATTCCATTCAGTCTGATATTGATGAGGAATCTGGGGAAATTACGCCTGATACGGTGAAGCTATTGTTTTTAAACTGGTGCCGTTCGACCGATACTCAGTTTACGCAGCCAATAACTTTGGACCCTCTGGCAAACACCAAGCGGCTGGTCTTGAAATCTTTAGCTAGTCAATATGACGTCTTCGGTTTTCAGACGCCATGCTTAAATCGTGCTAAGCTCTTCCTACATGATCTTCAATGTGGCAAATCTCTCGAGTGGGACACCGTCTCGACCGATAAGGCTATCAAATTTTGGAAATTGATCGTTAAGTAAGCCAATTATTCGGAGCTTGTAAAAATTAAGAGATTTGTTGGCGACCGAAATGATGATTATAAACTAATCGCCTTTGCGGACGCAAGTAGAACAATTTACGGTGTTGTGGCATACATTCAGAATATGCGTGATGGTACAGTTCATTTCTTGATAATCAAGAATCGGGTTGTAGACAAGCAACTGGAGCCTAAGAATATTCCCGTTCTTGAACTTCAAGCAATTTCATTGGGAGTTGAGGTGTTGAGAGACCTTCGAACGGAGCTGTCCGGTGAAGATTGTTTGTTTCCTATACGCATCGTGGAAATGCGATTGTACTCTGATAGCATGTTCTGTCAGGGGCACGGCGGTCGTGTGGCGGGGAGATTGGTCGCCTTCCCCATCAGGGTCGGCCCAACTTAGCCACCACCCTAACTAGGAGGAAACGGCTGTACGTCTAGGTCTATACATAAACTCTGACACAGAAGAACACATTATAAATCTAATAGACTATTCCATCAAACAAACAATAAATCATTTCCTAAAATTGATGAAAAGTTTGCAAATCCCACATTAAATTGTATCTACAACTGTACATGTCTAAAGCAAGCAAGACAACTCCGCACCGGTAAGTCACTAGGAGCGTGAAAGAAATGCAAATCTAGAATCCAACAAACCTATAATTCACAAAAGGGTGCACTCAAACATTAACTCTCGAAATAAATTCACAATTTCTATTTAAAATACTATCAACAAAATTATTATTTGAATTTACAGCAAATCCTAGTTTTCAAATGAAATCTCAAACAAGATTTTCTTGAAGTTGCTTCTTAATTAGAGCTCTACACCTCCTAGAAGCCTTCCTGCCAGGAGCTCTCCGTACAGGTGAAACTCTGGAACATTCATCAGATTCGCGTGAAAATTCAAAATCTTTCGCATTCTCTGATTTTGGGCAGGACATCAATGGTACTACCAAAGCCACGTGTCTCTTCACCACCTCTCTTGTTTTATCTTTAAAAACTTCTACATCAGTCACCTCGTTCAGTCACCTTTCGTTCAGGCAGCCTTTAAGGTGAATTTCCTTCAACAAGACTATATTCCTCACGTCAAGTCTATGATGTGGGACAGGCTTATACCGCTCCTTAAGGTCAACAGCTTGATTAATTAGAGTCCCCAGAAATTCATTATTGTACAGATCAATGAGGTTCTCTCTAATTTCATTCATCCGCGCAAAGTCGTCCCTCAAAACACCCCTGTAACTAAGGTCTCTCTGCCAGTCAGGGTGTTGAGCTGCATCCGGAGGATAGGACGGAAGAATATTAGGAGCAACTACATCTCGTCCTTTAGTGAGTAACTCTGGGGTAATAGGAGAGGGAACATGAACAGTATCATTGTCCTTGAGTGCCTCCTTGAACGTAATTGAGCGTCTATTCGCCAAGTGAATAGTCTGTGAGACTAGCAACTCAAAGTCATGATACCCAAGAACATTTGCCCTAATAGCTCAAAACATCAAACGCTTTACCATTTTAACACAGATTTCAACTAGAGATCCCAATGAACTATTGCCCTTGAAATACTGTTTGAATTTAACACTCTGAATTCCACTCTCCACATTATTAAGCACATCTTCTACTACATTGGCACCTGCCGTCAACTGAGAACCGAGATCGGAAAAACCTTCTCGGGTAGACCCTTGGAGCTTAGAGCTTAGAGCTTAGAGCTTGGAGCTTGGAGCTTGGAGCTTGGAGCTTGGAGCTTGGAGCTTGGAGCTTGGAGCTTGGAGCTTGGAGCTTGGAGCTTGGAGCTTGGAGCTTGGAGCTTGGAGCTTGGAGCTTGGAGCTTGG